>CM064875.1:17180296-17335173 GCA_032719365.1 Prinsepia uniflora
GGAGTTTATAAAAACATTTCCATAAAAGACCTTTATACCCTTCACTAAAAAGCATGCATGCATAGTAAAACCATTTATCCAAACACATAAGTTTAAACAACCATAATTAGGGTCTCAGCCCCAAATTCTATAAATACAAGTTCTACGGGCTCCTGCCCAAAACCATTTACAGAAAACCATAACATAGTAAACATATGTGGGATCTCAGCCCAAAACCATTTATCATTATAAACACAATTTCCCAAAATCAATTGAAATCATGTTTATCCATTATATTTCATTTCCAGAACCTGTCACGGTATAATAGAGCTACACGTGTGCTAACCGGGGTCTCAAACCCAAGTCTCTCCAGGGTCCACCCAGGTCAATGTCCGTAGATCAATGACCCTCCCTGGAGGTAACGAACCATGCCTATCCTGAGAGTAAGGAACCCAACTGGGGGGCGACTCCACTCAGTCAGTGCTCCGTGACTACTCCAGGGTCCATCCAGGCCAACGACCCTCCCCGGAGGAGACAATCATATATATAGGATGGGATATGAAAACCCTTTTGAAATCATTCTTTAAACTTTTCCAGGATTCATGTCCGGCCCCCATAAGTCGTCATGAACCATAAAACCTTTCATGGGTTCATGCCGGTTCCCAAAAACCGTCATGACTTGTAAAAACCATTTCAAGGGTTCATGCCGGTTCCCATAAACCGTTATGAACCATAAAAACCATTTGTAATACATAACTGGGCCCTAGGCCCGAATCCACATAGAAAATGGACCTCAAGTCCGAATCGTAAACCAACTGGGCCTCCGGCCCGATTCCGTAAATCAAATGGACCTCAAGTCCGAGAGTTACCTTTTCAAATCCAAAATCATTTCATGAAATCATATCCAAAACCATAAGTACGGAAAATCAGTATAAAAACGGAAAACCTCGATTTACGTGCAAGCACGTAAATTGCCTCGAAATACGTGAAACCATATAATTCACAAGCATCCAAATCAACATCATAAAATCATATTCATAATCCATTTGGAAATCCAAAACCATTTCATTTAGACCAATAAAGACATACATCCCCGTATAGGCACCGTATAGGGCCGAAACCTCGAAATACGTGCCTATACGTAACCGCACATCCAAATGCACTCATGGCATCACAAACAAGTATTTAAAACATATAATAAACATTTATGCATTCACCAATTTAGAAAACAAGGTCCACTCACAGACCGTCCGAGCTACCGCCTCGATTTGCGTGCCATTCGGCTCCCCGAGCCGATCACCATTACCGGGACTCCCAAACCTGTCCAAATTTTAATAGAAGGTTAATAACTACTTAATTAACCTCCCATCAAAGCCCCGTAAGTTTTCCGAACTTTTAACTATTTTTAAACCGACCCTAAACCTTCCGACACCCCGAAAACTATCGAAACGATGTTCAATTGACGCGAGACCAGTCCCAAAATCTTCGTTACATCGAATAGAAGATTTCCCGTGTTGAACACTTTCCCAAATTATGGCCCGCGCGTCCTCACGAGCCCCTAGAAAGTCGAAAATACTGTTAATCGGCACTAACCTCCAGCAGACCGGTTTTACTGTTCATGGCCGGTTCACCTGGTTTGCCCGGTCCAACTGGACCGGCGTGACCGGTTCACAGCCTTAGACACCCCATTTTTCATCCTAGTTCTTCCTTTTTGGTTCCTTTCATCCTATTTTGATGTTTTCTATCCATTCCAATCCTTAAACGCAACCGAAAACGTCTAAATCCTATGGTTCGATTTTGAACCAAACGGTTCAAGTTTCCAAAACTGTACCCATGGCTGCCCAGCCATCCCAAGCTTCCTTAAACTTCCTAACATGTCCCTAGCAACCTAATGGACTCATTAAAACCATTAAAAACCAACCATAACAACAAAAATGGAAAAAGGGGTCAAAATGGACTAACCGTGAACCTCACGGGTTCCTCCTCCTCTCGCCGCCTTGGACGGCGGTTCTGGCCGCCCAGCAACCTCCTCAGTCTCCCTGGTCCTCTGCCTGGTCATGGGTGAAGAGTGGATGGGTTTTGGGTTGCACGGATGGGAGGAAAATGGGTGAGATCGGGTTGTGTTTTATGTGTGTTTGAAATGGAGAAAATGGAATGGTTTGCACGGTGCATGAATCAATATAGGTGGCCTGTGGATGGGTGGCACTTGTCACTCATCCATTGGGCCTCCCTTAAATATCTGGGCCCCACTAAAGTCCAAAAGTTAACTCGTTTCGTAATTCGTGCAATAGTGCACTCGAACTTCCGTGAACCGTAACTTCGCCGTCGAACGTCCGAATTCGACGTGCCGCCTGTCTACGGATTCGTATCGTCCTTATCTACGTAACGGTCTTCGGCCCTTGGCCATCGGACCTCTCGAACAAAAAGTAAACTATTTTCCGCTTTTAACCAAAATTACCAAAATGCCCCTAAACTTCCGAACGTCATAACTTCCTCCCCGAACGTTGGAATTGAACGTGCCACCCGTCTATGAACTCGTGACGTCACGAACTACGTCACGGTCATCGGTCAAAGTCCATTTGACTGCCCGATTAAAAAGTCAACGTTTTGCCACCAGCAGGGGCAAAACGGTCATTTCGCACCGTTCGTCCGATTTCGCTCTACTAATCACCGTTTAACCTCATTAATCGTGATTAGTCACTAATCTAATCTAGGAATTTGGGACGGGTCGTTACAACCTTCCCTCCTTAATTAATTTCGTCCTCGAAATTCCAACCGACCCAAACTAACTGTTCTTCCCTCCTTAATTAGTTTCGTTTTCGAACCTCCAACTATCCTAATTCTACAACCACCTCATGGATAGTAGAATCGACCTCGAAACACGTGTACACTCGTACACCAACTAACTCGAATCATACTTACTCGTCTGCACCCAGACATGCCACTAACACTCTCGTCGTATCGACTACATTCGACCACGTCGAATGACAGTAGTCATACGCTCCGAATTGATACCACTTGTCAAATCTACCGAGTCACTGACACAACCAACTAGACGGTTCCTTGCTCAACCACTAACTATCCTGATGTCTGCTCCCACTGGGAGTCAACAGACCTCACACCGCGATCCACGCTGACTCCTCCTACAAACTGCAACCACTTGACAGTCGTCAATCGAAAACTGTCACTATACTCACTCGTGGTTACACTAACCACCAACTCACTCAACCATGGGTAAACACTCACCCAAAAAGCATTTCATTCAATCTGTGTGTAACCAGACCCATCGGAAATACCATGACCCTCTGCACAGTATCCAATGTCTAGTTCACGACCTCGACTAATCCAATGGTATCAGAACCAATCCGTCTACCAACACGCTTACTAACATACTACCGGTATAACCTATATACCGTCACCTGACACGACAAGTACACCCAGTATCGTATCTCGAATAACGCACAAGGTACGTACATCTACCCATCAATTAGCTTACAACCACCTAGGTCATAGCCAATCACGTTTCTATAATGGAGTTCATCTGTCCAATCCAACATTAGACAAATCGAAACTCCAACCCCTCATCTGTTTCCAAATCCGAATCCGAATCCGCAATTTCGTAAGAAATCCCGAATCCAAACTCAGAAATCATATCCATAACAATGTCCAAATTCGAATCCGAAATCATCATTCCGTAAGCTAGGATTTGGAATAACCATTCCGAACCCAAATCCATAAAAGAAAATCCACAGTCGAGCTCTAGAATCAAATCCTGAATCGTCACCCAGAATCCGATTCCAAAACCCAAATCCAGAAATCCTTTTTCAAGTTCCAAAATCAAATCATGAATCGTCATGCAGCAATCTGATTCCAAAACTCGAAATATTGGTCTCGTCTACCGAGACGTACCAAAACTGAACCTCTCGGTTACCTGCTCAACCGATTACCCTATTACCATCGATTGACTTCATAGAAAGCCAATCACGACTTCAACACATCTCTAAGGCTGACCATATCCGACTACGTCAGAAAACTACTCATCGGACAACTACTCAGGCGAGTAGTAAGCCATATGGGATTTACCTCGAAAAGAAGTTCAGTCCCATCATCCTCAACTCAAACATCCCAGTAAGAGTAATAAACTCTCCACCTATCTAGATCATCAAGATCACGATCCAGATCCATAGCAATACCCAAAGTCCTAAACCAATTCCCACATCTAAACAGATCAGTCAACGACGAGACACGCCGAGACTGTGGGTTCTCACTGATTACCTCGTATCGATCCTTGTCATTCTACCGAGGAAAATCAAAGATGATCCAAAAAAATAACATCAAAACTCATCCTACGTGAATACAACCAAAACTCATTGCATTCACCACGTCACATAATCCAACCGCTCGCGATTCCGAAGTTCCAACCATATCGGAACCGACACACTAGGACATCAACCATGCGACCATAACGAGTCAAACTCACTACCAAGTTCGACTGCCGGTTTACACTATTTATGTAGATACACTCATTCCGAGTGGAATTCACGCAACTCAAGGTTAAACCTTGTATATTATTTACGAATGTGCCTAAACGGCATCCAACACACGCATCTCGTACCACGAGTCCCAACTACTGCTGGATCCAATCCAGTCCGTCACTATCTGTGATCCACTCCCGAACCACAGATACCAAACATATACGTATCTCGATGGAGTCACATCTCGATTCGTAACTCACCGTCACCACAATCACCGGCATCAGCACCAACACCAGTACCAGTATCCCATTATAATCCATCAACATCAGCACCGGCACACAGGGTGCAAATCTGACAACTCTTGATCTCCGCTTACACCGAGCGACGATCCCGTACCTCTGCTCGAATAGGAGAAACTCCGTCTCCATCCCCTGAATATCCCCGTCTCATTTTGCGATCTCACTCAGCCATAACCGAGTCAAATCCAGAATCGCTGCTCGTACATATGCGTTACTCACGCACCTCGTATCATCGTCACGACAACCTGAGTCTACACGACCTGATGAGACTCGACTAAGTCCATCGATAGTAGCGTCTGCCACAACCTCGTGCAGACCTAACTACCAGGTACCACGATATCCAGACTCCGCATCTAACGAAATCAACCGCCTGTACCAACTACTCTGTATCCCAAACCTGGGGTTCCATCGACAAGTACCAACCCTGATAACTTGTCCAACCGAACTCTAACCAGTCGTAACTCGACTAAGCCAATGTCGTCTACCAGGTCACCCGCGAACTTAGTTGCATTAACAGTCCATCACAACTGAAGTAGCATGACAACCAACTCGGTCTAACCGATAAGTACAACCCTGACTGCGAAGTGCAGTCCCAACACAAGCTGACATGACTAGACCGACTAACGAATCCAAATCCGAATAGTCATCCAAGTCAAACCACTCGTCAACTCACATTTCCGAACCATACACATAAGGTAGGGTTCCACAATCAAGCCCTAGGGTCACTCTGAACCCAACTGCGAAAAGCAGTAAAATCAACAATCTGACCGACTCCGCGGTCTTGACATCGTAAAGACGTCAATCCAATCCTACCGTAAGTCCAATCAGGATCCTCGAATTCGGCTGCTAACTGCCGACTGAAGAAAATCCATTTAACTCAACATAATCCGACCATCTAATGGTCACAACATCGAATCAGTCGTCGAAACCGATCCTACGACATCGTGAAGACGATCCCAACTAACCGTCTCACGATCCAAACGCTAACGTACTAATACGTTAACCCTTTCATAGGGCCCCACACTGTCAACCTTGACAAATTTATGGTAACCCCGGCATCAAATGCCGAGCCAAGACATTTCACGAGTCAATCCTACTAACTATCGCACCGGCACCCTAACTATCAGGTTGATCACGAACTGTAGCCCCTTGAGATATCACATCCTCGACCTGCATACATACTCCAAAAGCTCTGCGGTTACTTGAATAGAGACAACCCCGCTCTGATACCACGTTGACAGGACCCATCCCAATCCCCCCGGGATTAACGTGGGATGACCCTGCTCCCGTCTGACACGAAGTGTCAGACAAGGGATATTTCCAACCTTTGCCCTCCCGGGCTATCAGAGTACTCTAGGATTCGGAGGAGGCATGTGATATCTCGGTCTCTGCTACAGTCCACATCGTATCCAACCTGAAGGGTATTAAAAACAGAAAGACTGTGAGTGGACAAAAATAAGGAGTTTATAAAAACATTTCCATAAAAGAACTTTATACCCTTCAGTAAAAAGCATGCATGCATAGTAAAACCATTTATCCAAACACATAAGTTTAAACAACCATAATTTGGGTCTCAGCCCCAAATTCTATAAATACAAGTTCTACGGGCTCCTGCCCAAAACCATTTACAGAAAACCATAACATAGTAAACATATGTGGGATCTCAGCCCAAAACCATTTATCATTATAAACACAATTTCCCAAAATCAATTGAAATCATGTTTATCCATTATATTTCATATCCAGAACCTGTCACGGTATAATAGAGCTACACGTGTGCTAACCGGGGTCTCAAACCCAAGTCTCTCTAGGGTCCACCCAAGTCAATATCCGTAGATCAATGACCCTCCCTGGAGGTAACGAACCATGCCCATCCTGAGAGTAAGGAACCCAACTGGGGGGCGACTCCACTCAGTCAGTGCTCCGTGACTACTCCGGGGTCCACCCAGGCCAACGACCCTCCCCGGAGGAGACAATCATATATATAGGATGGAATATGAAAAACCTTTTGAAATCATTCTTTAAACTTTTCCAGGATTCATGTCTGGCCCCCATAAGCCGTCATGAACCATAAAACCTTTCATGGGTTCATGCCGGTTCCCATAAACCGTCATAACCTGTAAAAACCATTTCAAGGGTTCATGCGGGTTCCCATAAACCGTTATGAACCATAAAAACCATTTGTAATACATAACTGGGCCCTAGGCCCGAATCCACATAGAAACTGGACCTCAAGTCCGAATCGTAAACCAACTGGGCCTCCGGCCCGATTCCGTAAATCAAATGGACCTCAAGTCCGAGAGTTACCTTTTCAAATCCAAAATCATTTCATGAAATCATATCCAAAACCATAAGTACGGAAAATCAGTATAAAATCGGAAAACCTCGATTTACGTGCAAGCACGTAAATCTCCTCGAAATACGTGAAATCATATAATTCACAAGCATCCAAATCAACATCATAAAATCATATTCATAATCCATTTGGAAATCCAAAACCATTTCATTTAGACCAATAAAGACATACAGCCCCGTATAGGCACCGTATAGGGCCGAAGCCTCGAAATACGTGCCTATACGTAACCGCACATCCAAATGCACTCATGGCATCACAAACAAGTATTTAAAACATATAATAAACATTTATGCATGCACCAATTTAGAAAACAAGGTCCACTCACGGACCGTCCGAGCTGCCGCCTCGATTTGTGTGCCATTCGGCTCCCCGAGCCGATCACCATTGCCGGGACTCCCAAACTTGTCCAAATTTTAATAGAAGGTTAATAACTACTTAATCAACCTCCCATCAAAGCTCCGTAATTTTTCCGAACTTTTAACTATTTTTAAATCGACCCTAAACCTTCCGACACCCTGAAAACTATCGAAACGATGTTCAATTGACGCGAGACCAGTCCCAAAATGTTCGTTACATCGAATAGAAGATTTTCCGTGTTGAACACTTTCCCAAATTATGGCCCACGCGTCCTCACAAGCCCTAGAAAGTCGAAAACACTATTAATCGGCACTAACCTCCAGCAGACCGGTTTTACTGTTCATGGCCGGTTCACCTGGATTGGCCGGTCCAACTGGACCGGCGTGACCGGTTCACAGCCCTAGACACCCCATTTTTCATCCTAGTTCTTCCTTTTTGGTTCCTTTCATCCTATTTTGATGTTTTCTATCCATTCCAATCCTTAAACGCAATCGAAAACGTCTAAATCTTATGGTTCGATTTTGAACCAAACGGTTCAAGTTTCCAAAACTGTACCCATGGCTGCCCAGCCATCCCAAGCTTCCTTAAACCTTCCTAACATGTCCTTAGCAACCTAATAGACTCATTAAAACCATTAAAAACCAACCATAACAACAAAAATGGAAAAAGGTGTCAAAATGGACTAACCGTGAACCTCACGGGTTCCTCCTCCTCTCGCCGCCTTGGACGGCGGTTCTGGCCGCCCAGTAACCTCCTCAGTCTCCCTGGTCCTCTGCCTGGTCATGGGTGAAGAGTGGATGGGTTTTGGGTTGCACAGATGGGAGGAAAATGGGTGAGATCGGGTTGTGTTTTGTGTGTGTTTGAAATGGAGAAAATGGAATGGTTTGCACGGTGCATGAATCAATATAGGTGGCCTGTGGATGGGTGGCACTTGTCACTCATCCATTGGGCCTCCCTTAAATATCTGGGCCCCACTAAAGTCCAAAAGTTAACTCGTTTCGTAATTCGTGCAATAGTGCACTCGAACTTCCGTGAACCGTAACTTCGCCGTCGAACGTCCGAATTCGACGTGCCGCCCGTCTACGGATTCGTATCGTCCTTATCTACGTAACGGTCTTTGGCCCTCGGCCATCGGACCTCTTGATCAAAAAATCAACTATTTTCCCCTTTTAACCAAAATTACCAAAATGCCCCTAAACTTCCGGACGTCATAACTTCCGAACGTCATAACTTCCTCCCCGAACGTCGGAATTGAACGTTCCACCCGTCTATGAACTCGTGACGTCACGAACTACGTCACGGTCATCGGTCAAAGTCCATTTGACCTCTCGATTAAAAAGTCAACGTTTTGCCACCACCAGGGGCAAAACGGTCATTTCGCACCGTTCGTCCGATTTCGCTCTACTAATCACCGTTTAACCTCATTAATCGTGATTAGTCACTAATCTAATCTAGGAATTTGGGACGGGTCGTTACACAAACACTGTGCCACGCGCCCACACGAGCCACCCAAAGGGGTTGCGCGTGGGCCTTACGCGCCAGCACAGTGTCACCTTCAACCTTGCTTCAATCCGGTCCACCGGTTCACGGTTCAGGCCAAACTGGCATGGCCGGTTCACCCTCTTATTGCGTTCATTTTATCCCGTTTTCAGTTCGAATAAATCCCCTTAAGTTCCATTTTTAATTTCTAATCAAATAGCATGATCAAAACAAGAACCTTTCAACCCAAAGCATACCTTGAATCCAATATGTCGAACCGGCCGTCCACCACTTGAGAGTTCCCTCACTTTCGACCACCGTTGGCCATGGTGTCAAGTCCTACGAACTCACCTAAGCTTCCAAATCATCACCCAAGTCATCAAATCGATCGACAACCTTTAATTTAAGAATTGCCATTTTCGATCTTAACAAAACCAATTAATCGAAAGGATACTTACCAGGCCCCTCAGGCCTCGAAAATGATCTCATTCACTTCCCCAGTACTCCAGCAACCCCTCTCGTCCACGACAATCAATCCTTAAGCCCCAATCCACTTCCCAAATTCAAATGAAAACAGAGGGCTTCACTGGTTTTTCTCAATTTCAACCACCGTACTCCGTCGTTGTGCCTCACCATTCTCCTTCAACTTTCCTTCATACTCCATCTTCAACCGATCAAGTTTTGAGAGGATTAAGGTTCAACAATCACCCATGTATCTATTTTTCTATGTTAAAATCGTGCAAACCCAACTATGTGTTTAAAACGTATGTGAGAGAGATGGTGAGGACTTCTACCACAATCCAGAAGGGGCCAGGTGTCCTAAATCCTATGGCCACACTCCCTGATGCAGCCAAGTGTCCTTGGGCCACTGGGCACAAATCCCTTGGCACAGAAATGACCAAAGTGCCCTTTATTTCGCAATTACCATTTTACCCCTCCGATTCCTATACCCATAACGTTATCATTCCAAGTCCAATCGACATGTGCCGCCTGTCCTTGTACTCAGGGCATCGAGACCTACCTACCAGTCCTCGGAATGCGTGAAAATTCCATGTCCGTGGAAAAGTCAACAAAGTGCCCCTCTTTTTAACCAAATTACCAAAGTACCCTCAACCTTCTAAACATCATAACTTCCCCCCTCGGATGTCGGAATCGGACGTGCCACCTGTCTATGAACTCGTCACGTCCCAAACTAAGTCATGGTCATCGGTCAATGTCCATTTGACCGTCCGAAAGAAAAGTCAAGATTTTTGCCCATTCTAGGGGCAAAATCGTCATTTTGCACCGTCCGTCCGAACACGTCCAACTAATCATCAATTATCTTCACTAATATGTTACTACCCACTACTCTAATCTCAGTTTACAAGTTGGGGTGTTACACAGATTATCCTGGATTACCGTGGGATGTGTCATGCTTTCATCTGGCGGGTGCTAGACCAGGGATACAACCGTAACTCGCTCTTGGTTACCCAAAGTACGCTAGGATCTGTGACAGCAGGTGATGTCTTGATCTCTGCTATAGCCCACATCCGCGATCAACATGAAGAGTATAAAAAACCATTAAAACTGTGGGTGGACAAAAACAAGCAGTTTACCAAGGCTTTTAACAAATATGACATTTACACCATTTACGTAAAAGCATGCATGCATCAAAAAACGTGTATTTCAAATACTTTCCTGAAAAGAAAGACGTATTTCTTTTCAAATCTAACACAGTGAAAAATGGTTCTCAAACGAAGCCATTTCCTTAGTAGGGTCTCAGCTCAAAACAGAAAACACGTTCAAGGTCTTAGTCCAAATCAAATCAAATAGGGGACATCAGCCCAACTATAAAACCATGTGGAATCTCAGCCCGCATCAACATAAGTATCACTAGTCACGATTACAATCCTAGCACGTGTGCAAATAAGCTCAGGGACCGCTCAATATCCTAGCATGTCACCGTGAACAAATCACTTGCCGCGACCGTCTCTAGATCATCATGAACACATCACCGATCGATCTCAGATAACAACAACACTCCTGAGTCGAGCCTCCTTGGTCCGTCACCTCTAGCAACTGCTCGACAATAAGCAATGCATCGTGACCTCTCCGAAAGGAACATAACTGCACTCCTGAGGCGAGCGTCATATCACCTAGGACTCTAACCCGAAAATCTTCAAATGGGTCATAGTTTGAAATCTAGTGTCTGACGACACTTAATATTCCAGGATTCCTCGAATCCTATCAAATCCACAACTGGGACTCATGCCTGATATATCTTTCATAAATCGTATAACTGGGTCACAGCTCGATACATCTCACGCTTGACTATACTCTAAGTCAAACAAAAAATCAACTGGGCATACGCCCGAAAGATATTTCCAAATCCGAAAACCATTTCACATTTCAAAATCCTCTTTGACTAACATCTGAGTCAAAGACTAAATCAACTGAGACTCATGCCCGAATACCGATTTTATGCATCTCCGTGAAATCCCCTAAAACGGTAAATCAAGTCCTCGATTTCTTGCCTCTCCGTGAAACCATCAAAATCACATAAAACACATGCACGTAGTATACTCGATCGAAGCCCAAACATCATATAAAATAGAAATCTCGAACTACGTGCAATATTGCATTTGCTACGAAAATGCTAAATCAACAATATAAATCACATGCCCTCTAGGCATCTCAAATCATGTTTATAAAACATATAAAACATTTATGCATGCATCATAATTCAAAAAACAAAGTCCACTCACAGACCGTCCTTGCTGCGCGCCTGCACGCTACGCCGTAAACCATTCCAACTATACTGAACTCTCCGGGTCGTCCAGACCTGTCCTAAACATACTTAAAGGTCACTACCAACCTAGACAAGTCCTAATAAAAAACCCTCGAATCCCCTGGAAAACTCAACGTGTCCCGGACACGCATCCCTAGGCTAAAAACCTCAATTTGACCTTTCAAACAATCTTCGATCGACCGAAAACCATCATCATTGGATTCAGATCGTCAAAACCTTTAAGATGGGACTAATCTCACCTCAAAATACTTGCCCATGCGCCCCCATGATTCAGTCAAAGTTCCTGGTCAACCCTGGACAAAGTCGACGCTGACGTCAATTAAAGTCAACTCGGTCAACCGGTCAACTGGATTAACGGCCGCCAGAGAAGATGACCGGCATTATCGTTGCCGCCGTCTGGTTTAGGTCGCCAGTGGCTGAAACCTCCATTTTTTTCCAATTTTTCAAACCTTCATAACTCTCTCATTTCTCAACCAAATCCTACATTCTATATATGGAAATTTATCTACATAATCCAAGAAATCCCAATCTGAACCCAGAAATTGAAGAAGGTACATGGTTTTTAAGATATGGCCTTCCAAAGTTTCGGCCAAACTTTGAACTCGTATTCCGGCCATTCCCGTTGTCCAAAACCTTCCCTTCTTGCACCTACAAGCTCGTATGAGCTCCAAGAACATAGCCCTAGGCTTAGAATCGATCAAAAACACCAAAATCCAAAACCCAAATCCAAGGCCTACATTTTTACCTTTTTCCTCCATATTTTTCGGCCATCACCACGGCGGCTCTGCCGTCCCTAGCCTTCTCCTAGCCTGTCTCTCATCTTCCCTGTCTCTCCATGGTCTCAAAGATGAAGATGTAATGGTGTGGGGTGGTGAGTACGGGTTGGAATGAAGAAATGAAGAAATGAAGAAAAAATGATGAAGATGATGGGTATACATGTGTGTATGGACATGGGCCATAGGGTGGGTGACAAGTGTCGCTCGTCCTATGGTTCCAATTTAGATATTTGGGTCCCACTAAAAACAAACAATTTCGAAAACTGAACAATCATGAATAGTTCCTGATTCCTTTCATGAACCATAACTTTCCTGTACGACGTTCAATTTCGACATGCCGCTTGTCTACTGACTCGTAGCATCCCGATCTAAGTAATGAACCTCGATCCACGTGTATTGGACCTCCCGGGTCAAAAGTCAACCTTTTACCCTCATCTAGGGGTAAAATTGTAATTTCTCCCCGATCGTCCGATAATCTTCGATTAATTTCCAATTAGTCGTAGTTAATCCTTGATTAGTCTCGCTAATCACATAATCTCGGGAAGGGTCGTTATAGAGAACTACTAAACAACCGCAATTTGAGGTATGGTTGTCTTCCACTGCCACACATTGGGATGAAAATCTCCCGTTGTGTTCCAATGATGATGTGCTACCATTTTCGCTAAAGAGTGTGAACGTTGGCGGCTTAAAATTCTTGAGGAAAAGATTGTCCTGGTCTTTGTAAATGTAAATGGGATATGGCTTCCTATAAATCAGGACTTGATCCTTCGAGGAGGTGGTGGCTGACCTGTTATCACATGCCTAAATTCATTCATTTTGTTCATTTCGTTCATGAGGGTCTGATGTCTGGTGGCCCGATGTGGTCTGCCATCATAGGGAGACTCTTCATCTGACCCTGGTTTGCCAGGATCAGCTCTCCTCCAGTTGTTTAGTAGGTCCCTTTTATTTGGTGGGTCCGTATGTTTGTTTTCTCCCCGACCACTTAATGGCTAGTCTCTAGAAAACAAGCATGCGTCAAAGATCGGGAACCCCTGTTGTGCTATGCTCGTACTCGGAATCTCGAAACCAATTCTTCCTAGAAAATTCGGCACTTGAAACGGGTTTTCCAGGATCAATTATCCTAATTCGAAGAGGCCTTTTTCCTCTATCTGGTTTCAAAGCTCTGAATGCTGGAACATTAGCGTTCTTTAATGAAGCCGTTTCTCAGCTAGAAAGCTTTTGAACCTGACGGTTCAGTTCTTTGATTTGTGAGCTAATAGGAGCTAGGATATACTTGAAAAGATGTGCAAGCTCTTCTTTTCCTTTATCTAAGTCAAATATCTCTACTGCGACTCTTTCCTTTTGAGGCTCCATGCTAGATTTTGTGGTAAGTAACTCAGGAACCGTTTTCTGAGAAAACTTTCCTACAAATCTTCCTCTGGCATCTCGGCTTCGAAGAGTTGACCTGTGTTTAGGAATGCACTGCAAAGAGTCATATTGGGCGTGCCAGATTATGTTCCTGCCTAAAAATGTTTTTCTCGTTTTAGGAGTCGAGCATCCTGAGGCAACCCTCGCTGGGCCTCTGTAGAACCTGGTCTGCGGAGAGAGGGAGGAAAACTATTTGAGGGGATCTCTTTGGTGGTGAATGGTATAGAGGTGTTGTATTGGTCTGAGTAAGATGAGCCTTAAGCTATCGTCGATCCCTAGATGGGTAGACTAGGGAGCAAATGAGCCTTTTTACTCAGGTGCAGGTGGAACGACCCGTCCCGGAAATTAGGGTTAAGGAATTGTTTAAGATGGGATTAGTGAGCTTGATCGGTGATTAGCTGGGGACGATAGGTTCGATAGGGTAGGATGACGATGTTGCCCCTAGTTCGGGCAAAAAGGTGACTTTTAGTTCGGGCGGTCAATTGGGTATTGACCGATGACCAGGATGTATTAGGACGTCACGAATCCGTAAACAGGTGGCACGCCCGATTCCGACATCCGAGGAGGAAGTTATGATGTTCAGAAGGTTGAGGGTATAACCGTAATTTGGCTAAACTAGGGGGAGAAGTTGACTTTTCGTACGATTGAGTTTTGGTACGTTGACCTAGGACCGGTAGATAGATCTCGTCGTCCTGAATCCAACGACAGGCGTCACGTATTCATCGGACTTACGATGTGTGAGTTACGGGTCTAGAAAGGTAGTGGCACAACAGTAATTTTGACTTAAAAGGAAGGGCATTTTGGTCTTTTTTACTTGGGCCTGGTGCAACAGAGAGGGACAAATGGAGGGTTGAGATTGAGCCACTTGTGAGAGAAAGTGGGTGGATGGTGACACGTGGGGCTTGGCTAGAGGGTTCTAGGATCTCTCACGGGTCCAATAAGTTGGGCAGTGTTCGTGCTTGTTCGAACCAGAGAGAAGAACAGAAAACAGAGGGGGAGATTGAGAGAAAATTGAGAGGTGATCGTGAGTGTTGGTGTGTTCTGGTGAGTGAGGAATGACTCAGAGATTGAGAGGGAGACAGTGAGAAGGTTAGGAGGTGCGGTGGTTGTGTGAGGGTGAGTTGTGAGCCACGAGAAAATCAGAGAAAACAGAGAATAAGTTGGAGATCGTGGTGGTGGTGTGAAACCGGGGTGGGTCCTGATAGCAGGCTTGCCACTAGTAGAAGATTGCTACTAGTCAGTGTAAATGGGTTCCGTTTTCGGCCAAGAACCTTTCTTCTGATCAATGCGATTGTGAGGCATGCGAACAAGACTTCTCTTGCGCTGTGCTTTTCTATGCCTCTTTCGAGAACTTAAAATATTTTCTTTCCAGCGATTCCAAAAATCAGAAGTTTAGTTAACCATGATATTCATGTTGGCAACGTTTTTATTTTAGTAATTAGATGGACAATGGTCCCATATTTCCTTATGTCGAGATCAAGGTATTCAGACCAATGACAAGGATGGTATCTCGACTTGGTGAGTTGCGAACCACATTTGGCTGGTGTCTTCCGAGTACCAATCACTTCGTGATAAAATCTGGTTTGTATGGAAATGGAAATAAGAGTGCAAATACGGTAATGTAAAAGTCCTGGAATAGAATAACAATTGAAATTACAAGTACATTGATTAAATTATTTCCTTCTCATTTCAAGCCCGTATTAAGCAGGAAATTCCGGAAATCATCAACTGAAATGAATATCAGTAAAAAATCATGCCATAAGATGGCAGGGCATTTTAACGTGAAGTTATAATGTCGAAAGGAGGTTTGAATCCCTCACGAATCATGCCATGAGTTGGCGGTCATGATGGATTTTTGTGGAGCGGTAGCCGCAAATGTTCCCTGAGTCAGTAGTCGGAATGACTTTTCGTTAGTCAGTAGTTGATAATATCAACCATTATAACACTAAATGTTCCAAAAGAAAGTTGATATGTCATGATCCTTAGCCGAAAGTCCATGAATTAGTTAGTCGGAATGAGGGCAACCCTTATGACCCTTGCTGGTTAGAAAGAAGGTTTGTGCAGGGAAATGTAGCCAACCATTATGACGCTGCTGGTCAGGAAGACGGTTAGGCAGTTGCATAAATGCATCGAGAGGATGAGAAGAGAAGTTGTATCTTGATTTCTTAGGTCGAAATAAGTAGTTTTTGCCACAAGAGGATGGAGATCAATTTGCTGAGTTTGATTGGTTGATTGGATGTCTTTGAGAAGCTGGGCCGCTCTCATTTTATAGGCGGTGGAAAGCTCTCAACTTGCTAAGTTGGGTCCCATGCAGGTCCCACTCCACTTTTTTCCCTCTGTTGGGATACTCCCCATGTTTCAATTTTCTTCATCCGTGTCAGCACCGCCCAGACTTGCCTTTTCTCCACGCTCAAGTCCTGCTTGGGTTGGGTATGTTGTTTTTGGGCCTTTAATTTCCATGAGCCATTATCTCAAGCTCAAAGAATTTATTTCGGGTGTAAACAATATTGAATGTAAAAATAAAAAAGAGAATTGAATATATATAAAAGGAACTAGATGCACAGTCCCTTTTCCATGTCCCAGGAGAAGGAGAAAGGGAAATGTTTGGAAATTATCCATACAATATGTCATCGATGTTCAAATTTGAGACTGATAGTCTACAAATCAACACTAAAATCAACTGAAATAGACCCACTTGACTAATACTTTGACATTTTCCCATTAGTCTAACTTCAAATTTGAGAAGGAAAAAAGAGAGGCAACTTTCTCACTTTTCCTGACCTCCTCTCTTCCCTCAGCCCAAACCCTCTCCTTTATCTACATCAATCCCTCAGCTGATCCCTATCTCATCCAATTCATCATTGTAATCACATCCCCCTGCTGGTCATCTCACCCTTTAAAATCTTGAACTTCAAAACCGATATTCTGCAAAATCATCACCAACAAACTCTTCATCTCTATAGCCATACATGTTTAGGCAACGCAGTCTCAAGGCATACTACTAAAAAAATGAGAAAAAAACATGAATTTTATTCGTGTTTTATATTACTAAAGTGCACCAAAACCTATTAATATTTGTGCGGTACAGTATTACCCACGTTGCAACCACAAAAATAAAGTCAGTGGAGGTTGCAGCTGTGACGACCCGTCCCGAATTATCAGGATTAATTAAGAATTAATGACAGATTAGCGAGACTAATCAGGGATTAGACGAGGATTAACGGATGAGCACGGCGAAATAACGATTTTAACCCTCGAATGAGCGAATCGTTGACTTTTTGTGTAGGCGGTCAAATGGACTTTGGACGATGACTATGACATAGTTCGGGACGTCACGAGTTCATAGACAGGTGGCACGCCCGATTCCAACGTTCGAGGAAGAAGTTATAATTTTTGGAAGTTCGGGGGCATTTTAGTAATTTGGTTGAATAGGAGCAATTAGTTGACTTTTGATCTGGGAGGTCCGATGGCCGAGGGCCGAGGATCGTTATGTAGATCGGGATGATACGAATCCGTAGACAGTCGGCACGTCAAATTCGGACGTTCGACGGGAAAGTTACGGTTCAAGGAAGTTCGAACATACTATTGCACGAAGTTCGAGACGAATGGACTTTTGTCCTAAGTGGAGCGCAGATATTTGTCACTGGCCCAATGGATGAGTGACAACTGTCCCCCATCCACTGGCCACCCCTTTTCATTCATGCATATCCCATTCCTCTTCATCGATCATTTTCCATCCACCAAACCCAAACCCGATCAAACCTTCACCCCAAATCCAAACCCTTACCCCATATGAGCTTATTTGAGGAAGAGGCTGAGGAAGTTGAGGACGGTGGCAGGAGGCGGCTGGACCACCGTGCACTACTGAGAGAAGGTAAGGTGCTTGGTTTTGGTTTGTGGATTCAATATTTCGATTTGGGCATTATGGACTGTTTTGGATGATTAGGATGAGTTTATTAGGTTGTTAGGAGAGAGTATGGACCGTTTTTGATGGCTGAGAGGGGCGGTGCTGCCCATGGGGTGATCGGAGAACTTGGACCGAATTTGGAAAGGTTGAACGGATGGGATTTAGATGGTTTTTCTTAGGTTTGATGATTGGAAATGGTAGGAAATCATGAAATAGGAAGATTGGGAATGAAAAGGAGAAGATTGGATGAAAATTGAGGGAGAAACCAGGCCGGACCGGTCACGTCGGTCCAGGCGAACCAGTGAACCAGCTGGACCCGGGTCGACCAAGCTTGAAGAAGACTATAGCCCGGCGCGTGAGGCCCACGCGCAGGGAAGTCCTTGGGCACGTGACATCACATGGCGAGGAATCTGGGGAAGGTTCCAACATGTCAAATCATCTGTTCGATGTAACGAACATTTTGGGACTGGTTTCGTGTCAATCGGACATCGTTTCGATATAGTTCGGGTTGTTCGAAGGTTTAGGTTCGCGTTTAAAAATAGTTAGAAATTCCAAAGAATTACGGGACTTTAGTGGGGGGTTATTTAAGTAGATAATAACCTTATATTACGATTTGGACAGGTTCGGGAATCCCGTAGGCGACGATTGGCCCGGGAAAGGCTTACGGCACGCGTATCGAGGCTCGGCTTCGACGGTCTGTGAGTGGACCCTTCTTTCGAATTTGATGCATGCATAAATGTTTTATAATTGTTTTAGAATATTTTTTGTGATGCCATGAGTGCATTTGTTTGTGTTAGCCTAGGATTTACGTATTTACACGTATTTCGAGATTTCTAGTTCTATACGATGCTTATATGAGCTAGGTTTTCAATGAGGGTTTAATGAATTGGTTTTGGATTTTCAAATATGAAATTGGGCACGAAACCCATTGATTTACAAACTCTCAGACTTGGAGTCCATTTGATTTGACGAGGAATCAGACCGAGGGTCCATTTGAGTTATACGATCGGACCGAGGGTCCTGTTGGTTTATGAATCCGGGCTTGAGGCCCATTTGGTTGTAATATCGTGCTGGAGGCCCAGTTAACTGTAGTATCGGGCTTGAGGCCCTATTTGTTGTGAAATCGGGCTTGAGGCCCCGTTGATTATGGTTTCGGGCTTAGAACCCAGTTATTTGAGATATCGGGCGAGAGACCCAGTTGATTGTGAAATCGGGCTTGAGTCCCAGTTCGGTTTATGAAATGAGAATTCGGGCATGAGACCCTGTTGAATTGAGGATTTAGGCCGATGATTGTGAAAGTGGATTTGAATCGGATTCGAGGTGTAACGACCCGTCCCGAATTCCGGGATTAGATTAGTGACTAATCTTGATTAGTGAGGTTGAACGGTGGTTAGTAGGGCGGAATCGGACAAATTGTGCAAAATGACCGTTTTGCCCCTAGTCGTGGGCAAAATGTTGACTTTTTGATCGGGCGGTCAAACGGACTTTGACCGATGACCGTGACGTAGTTCGGGACGTAACGAGTTCATAGACAGGTGGCACGTTCGATTCCGATATTCGTAGAGAAAGTTTTGGAGTTCGGAAGTTGAGGGGTATTTCGGTAATTTGGCATGCTTGGGGCCAAATGTTGACTTTTTGACCGGGAGGTCCGATGGGCGAGGGCCAAGGACCGTTACATAGGTATCGTCGATACGAATCCAATGACAGGCGGCATGCCGAAATCGGAGATTCGACGACGACGTTATGGTCAAGGAAAAGAACTAATGAACCGAGGCTCGGATTAAAATCATAATATAATAGTGAATAGTGACCGTTGACTGTGCACATCCGGATGAGTGACAAGTGTCACCCATCCCCTAATCTAAGCCCTAAAACCTGATCCATGTCTCCCTACATCATCATTACAACCTCATTCTCACCATTAATCTAAACTAATTAATCCCCCTAATTCTCCTTCTGTGTCTTTGAACCCGTGAGCAGCTGAGTGTGAGGGATGGGGGAATTGGCTGATTTCTTGCAGCAAAATTGGGAGAGTTTAGTGAGTTTGAAGACTGTGTTAACTGAGTGAAACACGGAAGACAGAGTGTGGGGGGGGGGGGGGGGGGGGGCTGAAGCAAAAATCGAAAATTGAGTTTGGGAGGGAAATTTGAAATCAAATCATAGGGCCGTGAGGATCGAATTGGAGATTACCTTCAGCTTCCTGGGAGTGCCACGATCATAATTGTCGAAGAAACGAGAAGAATTGGTGCCGTTTTGGCTCTGAACGAGCTTGGTGACAGAGGAGGAATTTCGAGGTTGAGTCGTGATCGTGGAGTGTTTAGACGACGGAATTGAGGTGGGGAAACTACTTCTCATGATCCCACGATGCTTCTGGGTTCGTCAATTGAAAGGAAACGGTCGTGGTTGACGAAACTCCATGGTTGAACAGTGACAGTGTTCGAGCTTGAGTTCATCGGGTTAGAGGTGAGATTGTATGAAATTAATCTTGTAGAAATGATCCTTACACTCTCACGATACTCACTGTGTTAATTAATTTGAAAAACAGGGTCGAAATCTATGAACCCGAATCGGAGACCCGTCGAGGATCGATCGAGAGTCGTGAGGATTTAGACCACGATTCGAGAAATTGAACTTGCAGAACTTAATTAGAGTTGGATTGGAAGGGATCAGTTGAAAGAACGGATCGAATTGAGGTTAAATTGATTGAGATTGAATCGGGTCTGTTCGCGGGTTTTTCAACCCGTTTACCAGACAAACGGGCGAAGGGGATGACTGTGCTGGTACTGTAGCTGGCGCGTGGCTTCCATGCGCAGCCGCTTGCGGCGGCGCGTGGGGGTGTGTGAGTGGGAATCTTGAGGTGAGGTCAACATGACTTCTGTCCTATTTAATGTACCGGACATTTTGGAATTGGTTTCGTGTCGATCGGACACCGTCTCGATAGTGTTCGGAATGTCCGAAGGTTTTAAATTAAGTTTAAAAATAAGTAAAAATTCGGGAAAATTACGGAACTTTGATAGGATGTTAATGATGAGGTTAGTGACCCTCTAATGTGATTTGGACAGGATTGGGAGTCCGGGTGATAGTGGTGTGGCCCGGGAGGGCCGGTGGCACGCGTATCGAGGCATACCGTTAAAACGGTCTGTGAGTGGACTTTGGTTTTATAAATTCTATGCATGCTTAAATGTTTTATATGGATTATGGTTGTGATTGTATGATGTTGATTTGGTTGTTGGTAAATTGTACGGTTTCACGTATTTCGAGGCGATTTACGTGCTTGCACGTAAATCGAGGTTTTCGGTTTTACATGGATTTTCCATATTTATGACTTGGATATAATGTGATGAAATGGTTTTGAAATTGGAAATATGAACTCGGGCTTGAGGCCCACTTGTTTTGGAAATTTCGGACTTGGAGTCCATTTGAGAATCGGGCCGGGGGCCCAGTTGGTTAATGAAATCGGGCCAGGGGCCCAGTTGATATGAAATCGGGCTGAGACCCATTTGAGTTATGTTATCGGGCCAGGGGCCCAGTTGATTTACGAATTCGGGCCGTGGGCCCAGTGGGTTTGTAAGTCGGGCTGCGGGCCCAGTTGGTTTATAAATCGGGCCGTGGGCCCAGTGGTTCATAAAATCGGGCATGAGGCCCAGTTGGATAATAAATGTGATTTCGAGTCAGGGACCCTATGTTTAATAATTGTGATTTTGGGTCAGGGACCCTAAATGGAATTACATGGTTTTATGGAAATTTCGGGCAGGGCCCAATAGTAATGATGTGATAAAAGGATTTAATAAAACTGTTTTTCCATATACCATCTGGATACAAGGATATATGATGGTCTCCTCCAGATGTCTAGGACACTGGGGAAGTCACGGTGCATGTAACAACCCGTCCCGAGAATTGGGATAAGTAGAGTGATTAAGGTGTGATTAGTAAGGTTAATCAAGGGTTAGGTGGTCCCGAGGGGTCCGGGAACCTAGAATGACGATTTTGCCCCTGGGTCGGGCAGAAATGTTGACTTTTATTTCGGGTGGTCAAATGGGAGTTGACCAGTGACCAGGACGTAGTTAAGGACGTCACGAATCCGTAGGCAGGTGGCACGCCCGATTCCGACATCCGAGGAGGAAGTTGTGATGTTCGGAAGATTGAGGGCATAACCGTAATTTGGAAAATTAGGGGGGAAACGTTGACTTTTTATACGAACGGGTTTTGGTAAGTTGACCTAAGACCGTTAGATAGATCTCGTCGTCCTGAGTTCGATGACAGGCGGCACGTATTCATCGGACGTACGAGGTGTGAGTTACGGGTCAAAAACGGTAAGGGTAAAATCGTAATTTGAACTTAAAATGAGGGGTATTTTGGTCTTTTGGTTGTCTGGGGATTTGTGCACAGAGAGGGAAGATAGAGGGTTGAGATTGAGCCACTTGGGAGAGGAGTTGAGGGATTGGTGACACGTGTAGGAGGTCTGGTTGGTTCTAGTGAGTGCACGGTCCAATTATTTGGGGTGCAACCGTGCCGTGTGTGTTGTTCGACCCAGACAGAAACAGAGGGAGGAATTGAGAGAAATTGAGAGACGATGGTGAGTGTTAGTGGGTTTTGGTAAGTGAGGAGTGATCAGAGGATGGAAGAGTGAACTGGTGAATGTTTGGGGGAGAGAAATCGTGCAAGAACACGGTGGACGGGGCAGTCGGTTTTCAGAGAAAACAGAGAGGACTTGGACGATTGTGGTGGTGGTGCGGCCGTGTGTTGGTGCAATTGGACTCGTGGAGGTGTCCAGAGGCTGGCGGTGGACGGGAGGAGCTATTGCCTCACGGCTGAGCTCACGACGACGCCTGGAAGCAGGTAAACTTCATACTTTTTTCTTCGTGCTCTGTTTTGCCGTCGAGTTTCAAGTTGAGAGTTGTAGCGTTAGGGGTTGAATCGAGGAGTCTAGTGAAGTCTAGGGGACTCAGTTGAGTCCTAGGTAGCTGCTGGTTGTGCTGCCGTGACGGAGGAATGAACGGCGGAGCCCAGACGACGGAGAGTACCCTATGTGCTCTGTTTTATCCATTTTGCTCAGTTTGAAAGTCGTGGATTTTGGGTGAGAGTCGACGGTCTTGGTGAGTTGGGTGAGGTTTAGGACAGTCCTAGGAAGCGTTTTGGGTAGCCACCGTGACGGGGGAAGACCTGGGTGGCCGGAGAAGGAAACAGGGGACTGGTACAGGTTTTGTTCGAGCTCGAGTCGACAGGTTAGGGACAGTGTTGAGGTGTTTGAGTGAGGGAACTGGATTGCTTAGGATTGGACGAAGAGGATGGTGAAGAGAGGGAGGAAAATGGTGCAGGCACGGCGGTGAACCGCTCTCGCCGGTTCAAACAGCAGGCACTGTGTCGAGCCCGGTTTACGCGAGGTTGACGGTGGCACTGTAGCTGGCGCGTGGGGCCACGCGCAGCCACTTTGGGCGGCGCGTGGGGGCGCGTGCGGCGGTTCTGGGAGAAACGGTCAACATGACTTTTGGTCTAGGAGTTGTTGTGAATTCAATGGAGTTGGTTTCGGGTTAATCGGAAGTCATTTGAGTATAGTTCCGTGAGGGTGAATGTGTAGGGTTCCGGGGTTTTAAGTCTTTGGTCCGGGGATATTTTGAGGGAATTTAGGTGAACCTTCGTAGACGTGTTAGTGACGTAATTTGGCGGTGTTTGACAGGATCGGGATTTCCCGAGGAAGCCGAGGAACGGGCTGGACGTTCGGGACGCGAGTAGGGCTCAGTACTGTGAGTGGACCTTTTCTCTAAACTCGAGCATGCATAACTGTTTTCTATAATTGTTTTATGATTTTGATTATGATTCTATGTTTACTGAATATGTTTTGGTTGATTTTACCTAATTGCACGGTTTTCGAGGAAAGATGGTTTCAGCATGTTTTACGAGAAAGGCTTGATTCTGATTACGATGCTATGGTTTTGGAAAGATAAATGATTTCAATGATTTTAAGGGATTTTGGAACATGATTTCGATAATAAAGGTTTTCGGTTTTAGAATCGGATTTCGGAAACGGAATTTGGTTTTAAGATTGGAAAGTGGACTCCGGATTTGGGTTCGGAATGACGGTCTGGATGCCGGGAAGGGCATCGGACCAGTGATTTCGGATTCGGGTTTGGATGTGGATTTGGTAAGTGGTTTTTAAATGATTTTGGGATTGGATTTGCTGGATCTGGATATTGGGTTTAAAGACCCGGATATATGTGACGAGGGACCGGCCGGATTGGGTTTAAAGACCCGGATTGAGTTTAAAGACTCGGGAGTTTAAAGACTCGGATATATATTGATTTTCCCCCGTAGGCCTTGAGTTTAAAGACTCGGGAGTTTAAAGACTCGGATATGATTAAGGCCTGGATTGAGTTTAAAGACTCGGGAGTTTAAAGACTCGGATAGATCCAGCAGATTTGATCGGGAAAATGATGATTTGGTGATTATGGTTTTGATACGGTTTCTGATACCCATGCTATGGTTTCTTATGGTATTTTATAGTGTTTCTGTTTCTTATGATGTTTATAATGATTATTTTATAAATGTGTTTATAACTGCTGGTTATGCATGTGGTTTCAAAACGGAGGGTAAAAAACTCGGTTTTCTTATAAAATGGTTTTTGAACTTTTGTACTTTCTGGTCCACTCACATTTTCTGTTTTAAATTGCCCTCCAGGCTGTGGAGCAAGCGCGGGGTCTTGACGTCGAGGCAGTGTCCAAGGCATAGAAGTGACGTGAGGGATCCTAGAAGAGTTTAAAGGCTTCTGTGTGCGTGTACTTTCTCGTTTTTTTATTTTTCCTTGTAATGTAGTGCTATGCTCTGTAAACGATACGGATTTTGGGATATTTTCTAATTACTCCTGCGTTTGACTGGGTAGTATGTGAGTGAGTTTTACTTGAGTTTTGCGTCGGGGAGTCAGACGGGAGCGGAATTTACCTCAGGTTTCGGGGTGAAACCGGGGTGGGTCCTGACAGTGCATTGCCTGCGAGGGGTCATTATACGGAGCAGCCAGACCGTATGATAACTCAGGAGCAGGATTGCTATGATTGACGTCAGGGACGTCAGACATCAGGGATGTCAGATATATGGACCCGGAGAGACCCCGGGCAGCACGTGTAGCTTATGAAACCGTGAGATATGACGTCAGGGACGTCAAGCGTCTGGGACGCTAAGCATCTGGGATGCTGGTGATGGTAATGGTAAAATATGGATTAATGGATCTATGAAATGGCTTTTCGGTTGGATATGTGTTATGTGGTAAAAATGGATTATTGGTTATGAAATGGTATGTCGGGTCGGGGACCCTAAATGGTTTTGGATTTATGGATTTATATTTATGGCTTTGGGCGGTGGCCCACATGGTTTTAATATGTATGGTTGTGGTATTCCACTGTTTTGGGCTGAGTTCCCACACTTGGTTTTTGGTTAACGGTTTTTGGGCTAAGGCCCTAATGGCTCGGTTGAGCAAACGTTTTGGTTACTGGTTTTTGGTGGCATGCATACGTTTTTATTGGAGGGCATAAATGTCTTATAAATGTATTTGGTAAACTTATTGGTTTTTGTCCACTCACAGCTTTTGGTTTTAATGCCCTTCAGGTTGATTACGGATGCGATTGCAGCAGAGATTGGGACATTGCACACCTCCTCCATCGATCCTTGCGCACTCTGGATGCCCCGTTGGGCAGTGGCTCTTAGTTATCCCTTGTCTGACACCCCTTGTTGGACGGTAGCAGGGCACATTCCACGGTAATCCCGGGGGGATTGGGATGGGTCCTGTCAACTTGGTATCAGAGCACGGTTGCTCTATTTGTGCGCGCAGGTCGAGGGTGTGATGTCTCTTTGGGCTGCAATTCCTTATCAACCTGATAGATAGATTTTGGGTTTGGATAGTGGATGGAGTGTGATTGGCCCGATACGCCGTGCGTTAATGTGATTCGACCCAAGTGGGGTTGATTGTGATGAACTGGTATTGTGGGACCGTCGGTTCGGTCATATAATATTAAATTTTTGTGCTGCTAGGTGCAGCTAGGTTCGGGGAACCTCACGTGAGTAATGGTCTAAAATGTGAACCCTTGTGGTGGTTTCTAGTGTGAGGGATGTTGGTTCATCGGAGTTGGCCGATGACCTAGTGGTGGAACCCACGTTGATGGATGGTAGGATTGGATTTGACGTCTATACGATGTCAGGACCGCGGGGTCGGTCAGGTTGTGGATTTTATATTACGGAAAGTGGTTGGGTTCGGGGGAACCATAGGGTGTGATTGTGGAACCCTAGTATTAAAAAGGTAAACCTTAATTGTGGCTAGTGGATGAGAACTTGTGCTGCGACGAGTGGCTGAGGTCATGGATGACCATGTGGATGGCTCTAGTAAGTCTCGTCAGAACTATGGGATTCGATCTACGGATACGGTTCTGAGATAAATTATGGAATCCCGTGTTGGATCGGGTATTGGTGTGATGTGTGGATGCGGATCTCGATAGCAATGACAGTTAGTCGGTAGTCATATGGAGATGACTGGCTATCGAGGGTAATTGGTGTGGTTATAATACTTGGGGATCAGGGGACGTTCGGGGGAACATTCATTTTCCTGATGTGGATTGTTAGAATAGTGGTACCCATAGTCGTGAGGTACGGGATCGTCGTTCGGTATGAACGGAGATCCAGGGTTGTCGTATTTGCACACCGTGTGCAAGTATGAATGTTTGTGGGTGGTACTTTTGTGCCGATGCTAGTATGGATGCCTGTGTGCTGATACTAGTGTTGTTGATAGTATGTTGGTGCTGGTACTAGCGCTGGTGCTAGTGTCGGTGATGGTGTTGACGATGAGCCACAAGTTGGGGTGTGACTCCGTCATGATGAACTTATGTTCGGTCTTTGAAATTCGGTAGTGGTTGAGTGATGGACTGGATGGGATCCAGTTAAGATTGTGATGTGTTGGGATAAGTCCCAATAGTGGTGAGATAACCAGTGATGAGTGGATTAAATGGTATAATTGAGACTTGAGTAGTCTTGGGATGACGTCCCCTACGTCATGATAATTGGTGGATTTGGGGGAGTTGTTGGCAACTCCAAAATTTTTGTGATTTTATGTTTTTAAATATCCCTAAAATGTACATGGAAATGATTAAAACTGGAAAAGACAAGGAAAACCATTAGTGGTATAGATGTGGAAATTTGTACTTGAGAACTTGGAAAATCGAGTGTTGAACCGGTAAGGTTGGGGTGTGCGAACGAAATAATAACGGATTGATTGTGGACACGAGGTTTTCCAAGTGGTTTGAGGAGGGAGGAAGTCTAGTGGTTGGACTTGACATCTCGTTGGGAGTAGGTCTGCTTCCAACATGGTTGGAACCTTAGTGTCGAGGAGAGTTGTGATTGGGGTACGAGAGTGGTGCTCATTTTTGGTGATTGGTATTCCGAAGTCATTGGGGTTGACTTCTTACTTTCTGCCCTGGCAGACGTTGAGTGTAGTTACCAGTACGTTGAGCGTGTATTGGTTGGTGGGCCCATGTGTATTTGTGGGTCATTAGGAGGAGCTACGTATTCGAAATTAGGTAAACCAGATTTTTCATTTTCTGCTTGGTGGCAGACGATGTGGTGTCACATGGCGTGGTGAGTGCAGTAAGTTTTGTTGTGTCCACGTAGGATGAGTATTGGCGTCATCATTTTTGGATCATCCTTGGTTTTTCCTAGGTGGAATGACAAGGGTCGATACAAACTTGGGTGTGTGAGTCGTAAATGACGGGGTTGAACTTCTTTTCGAAGTGGGGCCCGTATGGTATTCTACTCGGGTGAGTAGGTTTTCAAGGTAGTGGAATTTTGTCAACCTTAGACGTGTGGAGGTTGGATTGGCTTCCTATGAAGTCAATCAAGTGTATTGAACGGGTAACCGATAGGTTCGGTTTTGGTGTGTCTTGGTAAATGTGAATGAGATTTCGGGATTTGGAATCGAATTTCTGGGTGACGATTCAGGATTCGATTTTGGAACTTGAAAATGGATTTCCGGATTTGAATACGGAAAGATTATTCCAATGCTAGCTTACGGAATAATGATTTCGGATTCAGATTTGGAAATGAATTAAAATGTGATGTCTGGGTTTGGATCGGGATTTCTTACGAAATTGCGGATTCGGATTTGGAATTAGAAATAGATGATGGGTGGAGTTTCATTTTGTCTCATGCTGGATTGGGCAAATGGTGCTCCATTGTTGAAACGTGTTTGGCTATGACCTAGGTGGTTGTAGTCTGGTCATTAGATAGATGTGTGTACTCCGTACATGGTTCGAGGTACAATACCTTGTAGACTTGTGATGTCTAGTTACGGTATACGGGATATACCCGAGGTGTGTCGGTGAGCGTGTTGGTAGCCGATTGGTTCCGATACCATTGGATTAGTTGTGGGCCGGACATTACTATGCAATGGGTCATGGTATTTCCTATATGTTTATTTACACACAGGTCGTGTGAAAGGTCGGTAAATGTTTACTAAGTTAAGTACGTTGGTGGCATGTGTAGCCACGAGTGAGTCTAGTGTCAGTTTTCGACTGACAACAACTGTGTGGTGACAGATTGTCAGGATTTGTCAACATAGATTGTTGAGTGGGGTCAGCTGACTCCTAGTGGGAGTGGGAAAGGAATCGTCGAGTTGTTGCGTGAACGAGAGGGTAGTTTGGACAAGTGGTGTCAGGTTCGAAACAAGTAGTTTCAGTCATTCGACGGGGTCGAATGTAGTCGTTGCGTTTTGAGTACTAGTGGTACGTTTGGGTGTAGACAAGTTTTGTCTTATTGGTTGGTGTACGGGTGTACACGTGTTACAAGGTCGATTCTACTTTCCATAGGGTGTTTGTGGAATCAGGGTAGTCTAGTTTCGAGAGTGAAACTAATTAAGGAGGGAAGTACGTTGAGATTAGATCGGTTGGAATTTCGAGGACGAAATTTATTAAGGAGGGAATATTGTAACGACCCGTCCCGAATTCCGGGATTAGATTAGTGACTAATCTTGATTAGTGAGGTTGAACGGTGGTTAGTAGGGGGGAATCGGACAAATTGTGCAAAATGACCGTTTTGCCCCTGGTCGTGGGCAAAATGTTGACTTTTTGATCGGGCTGTCAAACGGACTTTGACCGATGACCGTGACGTAGTTCGGGACGTCACGAGTTCATAGACAGGTGGCACGTTCGATTCCGATATTCGTAGAGAAAGTTTTGGTGTTCGGAAGTTGAGGGGTATTTTGGTAATTTGGCATGCTTGGGGCCAAATGTTGACTTTTTAACCGGGAGGTCCGATGGGCGAAGGCCAAGGACCGTTCGTAGGTATCGTCGATACGAATCCAATGACAGGCGGCATGCCGAAATCGGAGATTCGACGACGACGTTATGGTCAAGGAAAAGAACTAATGAACCGAGGCTCGGATTAAAATCATAATATAATAGTGAATAGTGACCGTTGACTGTGCACATCCGGATGAGTGACAAGTGTCACCCATCCCCTAATCTAAGCCTTAAAACCTGATCCATGTCTCCCTACATCATCATTACAACCTCATTATCACCATTAATCTAAACTAATTAATCCCCCTAATTCTCCTTCTGTGTCTTTGAACCCGTGAGCAGCTGAGTGTGAGGGATACCGTTAAAACGGTCTGTGAGTGGACTTTGGTTTATAAATTCTATGCATGCTTAAATGTTTTATATGGATTATGGTTGTGATTGTATGATGTTGATTTGGTTGTTGGTAAATTGTACGGTTTCACGTATTCGAGGCAATTTACGTGCTTGCACGTAAATCGAGGTTTTCCGGTTTTACATGGATTTTCCATATTTATGACTTGGATATAATGTGATGAAATGGTTTTGAAATTGGAAATATGAACTCGGGCTTGAGGCCCACTTGTTTTGGAAATTTCGGACTTGGAGTCCATTTGAGAATCGGGCGAGGGGCCCAGTTGGTTAGTGAAATCGGGCCAGGGCCCAGTTGATATGAAATCGGGCTGAGACCCATTTGAGTTATGTTATCGGGCCAGGGGCCCAGTTGATTTACGAATTCGGGCCGTGGGCCCAGTGGGTTTGTAAGTCGGGCTGCGGGCCCAGTTGGTTTATAAATCGGGCCGTGGGCCTAGTGGTTCATAAAATCGGGCATGAGGCCCAGTTGGATAATAAATGTGATTTCGGGTCAGGGACCCTATGTTAATAATTGTGATTTTGGGTCAGGGACCCTAAATGGAATTACATGGTTTTATGGAAATTTCGGGCAGGGCCCAATGGTAATGATGTGATAAAAGGATTTAATAAAACTGTTTTTCCATATACCATCTGGATACAAGGATATATGATGGTCTCCTCTAGATGTCTAGGACACTGGGGAAGTCACGGTGCATTGCCTGCGAGGGGTCATTATACGGAGCAGCCGGACCGTATGATGACTCAGGAGCAGGATTGCTATGATTGACGTCAGGGACGTCAGACATCAGGGATGTCAGATATATGGACCCGGAGAGACCCCGGGCAGCACGCGTAGCTTATGAAACCGTGAGATATGACGTCAGGGACGTCAAGCGTCTGGGACGCTAAGCATCTGGGATGCTGGTGATGGTAATGGTAAAATATGGATTAATGGATCTATGAAATGGCTTTTCGGTTGGATATGTGTTATGTGGTAAAAATGGATTATTGGTTATGAAATGGTATGTCGGGTCGGGGACCCTAAATGGTTTTGGATTTATGGATTTATATTTATGGCTTTGGGCGGTGGCCCACATGGTTTTAATATGTATGGTTGTGGTATTCCACTGTTTTGGGCTGAGTTCCCACACCTGGTTTTTGGTTAACGGTTTTTGGGCTAAGGCCCTAATGGCTCGGTTGAGCAAAACGTTTTGGTTACTGGTTTTTGGTGGCATGCATACGTTTTTATTGGAGGGCATAAATGTCTTATAAATGTATTTGGTAAACTTATTGGTTTTTGTCCGCTCACAGCTTTTGGTTTTAATGCCCTTCAGGTTGATTACGGATGCGATTGCAGCAGAGATTGGGACATTGCACACCTCCTCCATCGATCCTTGCGCACTCTGGATGCCCCGTTGGGCAGTGGCTCTTGGTTATCCCTTGTCTGACACCCCTTGTTGGACGGGAGCAGGGCACATTCCACGGTAATCCCGGCGGGATTGGGATGGGTCCTGTCACGAGGAATCCCTTTGAGATGACTCGGATTCGAGGAATCCCGTTGAGATGAATCGAGTATAAGACCGAGTTGAAATGTGTTTTGAGAAAGAAAGAAAGTGATTTGAAAATGAATATGAACCCTCCATATGATTATATGGCCCCCTCCAGACGTCGACCTGGAGATTCATGATCCACATAACAGAATGGGTATCCCCATAGGGATCTCGTTCCAAGAGTGGGAGTTATGAGATATGATGTGGTCTCGGACCAGATTCTGGAGAGATGATCGGACTAGATCCAGAGATAGAGTTGGGACTAGATCCAGAGATTGAGCCTCCCAGATGGAGAATTCCTCGGGGAAGACTTGTAATGAGACCCCGAGTAGTGTTCACACTAGTATAGATATGATGAATCATGACATATATCAGGGATGTGTTCCCTAGGGGTTATGTGCCCCGAGTTGGCATCTTCTCGGAAGTGCCGCGGATGGGTTATACGTATGTTGATACGTATGAGGTTTTATGAAAGTGATTGGGGGCGGAGACCCTGTGTTCCATGTTTTAGAAAGTGATTTGGGGCAGAGACCCCATATTTGATATTTTGGAAACGGTTTTGGGTAGAGACCCCGTATTCGATGTTTTAGTATTTCACTGAGAATGGATTTGGGCTGAGTCCCCATATGTTTGACGAATGGTTTTATGAATGTTTTGATAAACGGTTTTTGAATGCATGCATATGCTTTTAGTGAAGGGCATAAATGTATTTATGTGAAAATATTTTTAATGAAACGTTTATTTTGTCCACTCACGACTTTTGATGTTTTAATGCCTTTCAGGTTGATTGCGGATACGAGCTGTAGCAGAGACGAGACATCACACTTCTCCTCTTACGATCCTGGCGTACTCTGGATGCCCCGGTGAGGGCTAAAGACGGAATTTTCCCTGGTCTGACACTTCGTGTTAGACGGGATCAGGCGCTTCCCACGTTAATCCCGGGGGATTTGGGATGGGTCCTGACAAAGTGGTATCAGAGCGTGTTTTGCTCTCAGAGTATGCGCATTTCGAGGATGTGATGTCTCGGAAATCGTAATAGCCCTTCATTAACCTGATAGTTAGGGTAAAAGTAGGAAGTTCCACGTGCTGAAAAAAATTCGATACGATAGTTTGAGGTATGATTGGCATCCAATGACGTACATGCCGCATGTTTCGAGGAAGTGGATCCTGAGTAGGATAGGTATTCGTGGGAATCTAATGGCTTAGAGTCGTAGTGTCACTGGTGGATAGGACCCAGTGGACCAATAGACACTGTATGACGACTTCCGAGTCGAGACCATTGTCGGTCGTGTCATATCGGATTGGAGAGTGTGCTGCAGAGAGTAGTTGAGGTCATAGTTGACTCGAGTGTGATTGTTAGGAATATGAATGTTTGGCCATATTTGGCATGTGTTGCCATGTTTTGGTGTGACGAATCCCAGAGGGATGTCGACTGGCAGGAGATGCCCGGAGGAGCTGTCGTGTGACGCAATAGAATGCGATTGCGACGTGTAGCCGTTGCGCAGTGTTAGGCACGGAGTACGGCCAAGTTCTTGTGGAGGCCAATGGATGGGCGACATATTATTACGTGAGGACGAGGTCCTTGGATCATGGTTGTTGGCTGGTATGTTACCAGTATTGGAGTATGACGACTCTTTGGAGTCGAGAGCGAGGGATCGGTCAGGATGGTTGTGATGTAGTGAGCAGCCAGATTCATGACAATCCCAGTTCGAGAGTGATTGGCCCGAAACTAAGTAAAATGAGGGGATCCGGTTCACGATTACCATTGTGAGATAAGATTTCAGATCCTGAGGTGGACCGATCAGTGGATGTTACGTGTGGAGTGGTTAGTATCGGCGGTCGACTACCGCATGGATTTGGAATCTCTGTAGCGGGGTGATTTTGAGATTGGTATGCACGAGGTTGTGGCAGACGCTGCTATCGATGGATGTAGTTGAGTCTTATCGAGTTGGATAGGCTTAGGTTGGCGTGACGATTGTGACCATAGGATTCGTCAGTCGTGACGATGATGCGAGGTGCGTGAGTGACGCGTAGTACGAGCAGTGATTATGGATTCGACTCGGTTACGACTGAGTGCGATCGCAGAATGAGACGCTGACGTTGGGTGTTGGTACACTTGCCACGCTACCTCTGTGAGGTGGCTGTGACTAGTAGGATATACCTGGATGAGTGACAGGTTCCCTAGATATCCTTGGATGGATTACACGAGTGTGAGTGCTGGAGTTGATCCCATAGAGTTGGGATGTGGGAACCAGTATGCCGATAGGATAGTAGATGTTCCCGGAGTGGCGAGCATGTGAGTTCGGTGGGCACTGAGTGGGACAGAGAGGATCCCGAGTGTCTCAGTGCGAGGCACCAGGAGTACTTGGTTTGGTGACCAGTTCCCTAATGATACAGGACTGTGGACTCGAGTGTGTGCCCAGGAGTAGTAACGTTAAAGGTTGGAATGCCTAAGTGGCATTCGGATGAAAGGATATAAATGGATGACGTGAGTGACGTCACATGACGTATGGGTCGGTTGGTCAGATGTGGTAGTTCGCAGAGATTTGGCTTCAGATCACGACAGACGTTGCGATCTATTTAGCCTACCGACTGATGCAAGTGGATTCCGACAAATTCTGTGAGTCAGAGTTGGATCATGATGATTAAAGGTACGAGATATGAGTGTTGGAGGCCGTTTATGCACATCCGTAAATGGTGTACAAGGTTTAACCTTGAGTCGCGTGAATTACACTCGGAATGAGTGTACCTACTTGAACAGTATTCACAGACGCGTGGATGGTGTCCGGTTGAGCTGAGGACTTGAGAGTCCATTGCGGATTGGTTTTGGTTGACTACGGTTGACCATACCTCCTGAGTTGGGGACTTGGAAATCATTTGTCTATAGGACGCGGGAATGCTCGTGTGATGAGTGAGCTCAGTAATTGGAAAAGGAACATGGTTCCAACGTGATTGGAACATAAGAATCAAGAGAAGTTGTGACTGAGACATTGAGAGGAGTGCTTGATTCTGCATTAGTGATGGGTATTCCGAGATCACTGAGTTTGACTCTTTGGTAGATAGTGCTGAGGACCAGAGGATGGCATAGGATGAACTTTGATGTCATCATCTTGGATTCTCCTGGATTCGTCCCTAGGTGGGACGACGAGGAGTGATATGACAGTTAGGGGTTCAAAGAGGGTGTAAGAACCGAACACCTAGGTTATGAGTCAAATTTGATTGACTTGACGAGTAGATGGTATTTAGCGTCACACGATGTGACCAGTGAGTGTCCGAGGTGATGGGTTGATGTTTGCCTGGTGACGGACAGTTGGGGTCCGGATCATGGTCGGAACGCGAACAGTAGTATGTGGTTGGACGTTGCTAGAGTGCAGTCCGTGAGGAGGCCGAGTAAGGCCTTGATGATTGTTGTGATGTAGGTGCACTGGTGTGTTGTGCACGTTAGACGATGGGATGGACCACAGTAAATCGGTATGTCGGGTTGAGAGTCCCGAGAGTATGGTAATGTGTTGTAGATTGGATAGAGTCCTAGATAGACATGAGTGGTGATCGGATTCGATCCGATAGTGACATGTTGAGACTCGAGGTGAGTCTAGATGTCAGCAGAGATCGCAGAGTGATGTGAGATACGATACGAGAACTCGAGAGCGAGTCGAGATCAGAGTAAAGCAGCGAAGCGCAATGAAGCCGTGAGTTGGCGGCTGGTCACGAGGTCGTGACATATCGTGGTAATGGATTTATCGGTATTCGACGAGTTCAGATAGGTATGGATTGATGGGACTCTAAGGAGAGTCAGTATGGACATAAGTTTGAGTATGGTCTGCAAGATGGGATTTGTGCCATTGTGATGGTAGGATCTATAGAATGTTGCCTGATCGGGTGCTGAGCAGGATGTCGGCTTAGATGTGATAGCCCTTAGTGGGGATGCGTTTTTCAGCCTGACGACTGTAGGATGGAACGTGTCAGAGTGTTAGACTGAAAAGTTGTTAAATGTCAGTCTGGTATTGCTGACCTGTCAAAGTGAGTGACAGGCGAGATCAACGAGTGTTGACATTCTGTCTCGAGTGAGACGTACGAGCCAACTTGATGACTCCCACTAGTCGACGATCGGAACGCTGTTGATGAGAATGAATTGGAGCTTGGGAAGCTCTAGTAACAGTACGTTCTGACGAGTACGGCATGTGTGTCGCACGTGTACTGTTACTCGGGTATTCTCGTGTGGGTGCAATATCCGACTCTAGGACAAGGTTGGATTCAACAGTTTAGTTGTGGAATCGGGTCAGTTTGAATTTCGAGGAAAAAATTCTTTAAGGGGGGGAAGATTGTGACGACCCGTCCCGAATTATCGGGATTAATTAAGAATTAATGATAGATTAGCGAGACTAATCAGGGATTATACGAGGATTAACGGACGAGCAGGGCGAAATGACGATTTTGCCCTTCGAATGGGCGAATCGTTGAATTTTCATTTAGGCGGTCAAATGGAATTTGGACGATGATTGTGACGTAGTTCGGGACATCATGAGTTCATAGATAGGTGGTGTAACGACCCAAAAATTCGAAAAAGGAAAATTTGGAAAATTTGAAGGAAGTGACAATTTTGCCCATAGTTATAAGGGCCGAAAGTTTTCTTTTTGATCGGAACACTTTTTGGACTTTTCGAAGAGACTGTTGAGTAGGTCTCGAGAGGCTAATCGGTAGACAGGTGGCATGCGTCAATCGAAGGTTGGATGTGAAAGTTGCAGGTCTGCAAAGGCGAGGGGCAGTTTAGTAATTTTGAAGGTAAGGGCAAAATGTTGACTTTTGACTCGGGACGGTCAAACGGACTTTGCCCAATGACTATGACGTAGTTCGGGACGTCACGAGTTTGTAGACAGGCGGTACGTCCCAGGATTTCAACACATTCCGGGACTGAAATCGGGACTGAACGAGTTTGTAGACAGGCGGTACGTCCCGAACATCGAAAGGGAAAGTTATGGTCACGGGACTGAAATCGGTTAAACTTACGTCTCGAGATTTCGATTAAAAAATTATTAAAATAGTGAACAGTGACCGATGATTGTAGACACTTGGATGAGTGACAAGTTTCACTCATCCCTTGTTTTGAGGCCCTAAATTGAGGACTATGTTTCCCATTACACATCGTCATCATTCTTAATCATCATTGTCCACCTTCATCATCTTTCACCTTATTTGTTTTCTCCTTTGAACCGTGAACAAGCAAAAACAGAGAGGGTGAGAGTTTGAGTTTTTGTCCATTATTAATCTCCTTCCACAACTGATCTTGAGAGGGAAAATTTCAGAGAATTAGGAGACTAAGTTAGAAAGAAAAACACGAGGGACAGAGAGGAAATCTGTAGCTCAGAATCGAAATTTGGAAAAATATTGTGAATTTTTGAATTCAAGGTTGTGAGCGTTGGGGATCAAAATTGAAGCTGGAATTAGCTTCCTGGGATTGAGACGAGTCGAACCCAATGAAAATTGAGGTGAATTGGGGTCGATTTGAGGAAGAACAGAGGGAATGAAGTCTGTGGATTTTCGACCTTGAGTCGAGGAATTTGAGTGATGGAATGATGAAATTGGATTAGGAAATATGTTCATTAAGATCCCACAATGCTTTTGGATGCATCAATTAAAGGAAAACAATGGGAAATTGTGGACATTGGAAGATGAACAGTGATTCGATGTTCTTCGAAGATTGAGTTCAATTCGATTGGATTAAGGTAAGGTTTTATGTAATTCAAGTCATAGAACTTTAATTAGGTCCATAACGATACTTTTAGATGACTGAATTGAAATAAATGATGTAGGATTGATGGACATTGAATCGGGTTAATAGGCGGGTCGCCGGATCCGTTTACCAGAGAAACGGGTGGGTCGACGACTGTGCAGGTTACTGTAGCAGGCGCGTGGGGGCGCTTGAGTGAAAATCCTTAGGTGAGTTCAACATGACTTTTGTCCCATTTAATGTAACGAACATTTTGACACTGGTTTCGAGGAAATCAGATATCGTTTCGATAGTGTTCTGAGTATCCGAAGTTTTAATATATGTTTAAAATACGTATTTAAATTCCAGAAAAAATTGGGAAAAATTATATGAGATATATTGAAGTGTTAGTGACCCTCAATAATCATTTTGGACAGGAATTGTGGTTTCCAGAATTTACAGAAAAACGTGCAGCTCGGAAGCGGACCGTTTAAACTGTGTGTGTGAGTAGACTTTTGTTTTCTACCTAGAATGCATGCATATATGTTTTAAATGCTTTATTATATGATTTGCAATGATCTGGCATGATTTATGTTTCAATCCGGTGATTTCTGGACTTTCTGAATTATTATATTATTTTTAGCCCGATTTTCGAGAAATTGTGAAATTGATGTTTTGGGCGTAGGCCCGGGATTGAAAATGATGTTTTGACTCGGGTTATGAGTCAGGGATTGAAAATGATATTTGACTCGGGTTATGAGTCAAGGATTGATTTCATGGATTTATATGAAAATGGCAACCGAGGTTGTGATCGCACGGATTTGCGTGAAAATGATATTTAGGGCTTGAGACCCATTGGATAGTGATTTTGACTCGGATTTGGAGTCACATGTGAATATGATTAAATTGATGATTTTGATTTATAAAGTGAATTCTGGACATTGTTTTATGATGAATTTGTGGAACTTGCTTTGAGAAAGCTATGTCTCGGGCATAGGCCCTGTTGAAATGTTTTTTATTTGAATTGAGACATAAATGGTTTTCAAATGAGATTACTGAATTTGGTGACTGTTCCACATATACCATCCTTTGTGATTTGATAGTCTCCTCCAGATGTCGTAGATCCTGGAGTGGTCACGATCCACTGCCTGGAAATGAGTAGCTCCGAGGGAGGCTCACTCTCAGGAGCGTGGGATTATGATGATATCCTCCAAACGTCGTTGATCCTGGAGTTGATATTACCCGAGACGTCGTAGATCCTGGGGGATGTACTTGGACGTGAGACACCGAGTTTGCATGCGTTGCATTGATATCGTGACAGTTACTTGGATATTGAGATTGGATATTGCGGATTGGTGATATTTACGATTTATTGATATTTGTGTCCAGATGCTTTATATCATGAACTGATTTGATGAACATGAGTTTTACGGACCATGGGAAAACATGTTTTGATTTTATCGGTCCACTATTCATACTTGATTAATTTAACACTATTACTCATGTTTTATGATATGCATGCAAGTTTGTGAAAACTGGAGGGTAAGAATGTGTTTTGGTAAACGTATTTCTAAAACTTTGTTTTGTCCACTCACACCTTTTCTGTTTTATTGACCCTCTAGGTCGTAGCGCGATGATCGAGGCTATTCAAGAGGTGGAGGTATGAGTGGGCACAGGTGCAGTTATCCCTTGTTTGGCAAGTCTTGGAGGGTAATTTCGAAACTTCAGTTGACTTGTCAGACGGGAGCAGGACCGGGCACGGTTATTTACGTCCTTAGGGGACGGGTCCTTTCAAATTGGTATCAGAGCACTAGGTTGCTGAATTTTGTTGCCACGTCATACCTCCAAAACGTAAGCCTTGTGCGCGACCTGTTAGTGAGACCAGTCTATTAGGGTTTTTGAGACCCTGTGATAGATCTCGGAATGAAATTGACCCTGGTTTGAAGGTCGGATGTTAATCAGTGTACACTGTGAATTACTAACTGTTGAACCCGGATTTATGTGGGTCCCATGAATGAATGAACCCAGAGGCTAGAGAGGTAGCACAATTGGGTAGATTGGACCCGGGATGATATGATTCTCGGTAAATTCCTTAAGTTGAATGTGTTTTAGAGTCTAGAGTGTGATGGGATATCCCTTAGGCTTTATAAGTAGTATAAGATGTGGTTTACCAGCGGTATTGCTAGGTGACCGGGTATGCCAAGGATGGCATGGATGATTGAGATGAGATTGGACTCAAAAGGAGTCATGATTGGACTCAAAGTGACTCGAGATTTTGGTTAGGACTCGAGATGAGTCATGGTAATGTATCAAGGCTCGAGAGGAGCCGGAAAGGTTAAACATGATTATGGTTTCTGATACGACCGACCCATGTGATTACAAAATGTTTGGCACCTAGGATGCCAAGGATTAGCATAAAGTTAGATACTGATGGGGTATGGGTTTATGGATTGGTATTGCTTAACCCCGTATCTTGGAATTAGGGATCTGGATGGGTCATGTCAAATTCACTTAGTGATTGGAAGTTCGGGCAGAGGCCCGTAGTATACAGAGAATGGGACTTGGAGATAATCCAGTTCAGTGGGACGTCAGTTGGGTCCACTGGGAGTGTGGGTCGCCTGGTCACGTCAAAGAATGGATATATAGATTGGTAAAGTGATAGAGGAACTGGTTGAAGTGCAATAGAGCAGAGATTGGCACATGGATTGACTGCTGATGTGACAGGAGAGGGAAGAGTTGGTAGGACCCATGTTGGACCGTAAAGGTATGGTCGGATCTGGGACCATGTACCTAAGGATTGACAGATTCTGAGCAGGAGGCTTGATTCGCCCCTGGAGTGATGACCTAGATGTTGTATTTGGTAGGTCCCAGACTATCTACTCGTCTGTGTCTCGGAGTTATACATTTGGATGGATATGGAGATGTCCGTAATATGGAAAGATCCGTGATTTGTTAAGGCATGGAAGTCAGTGAATCGACTGAAGTTATGGAAATGATAGATTTGATGATATCTTTGTGGTCACCTTGGTACTTAGATTTGGTGAAATTTGTGATATATATATATAAGGGAGTAGACCCCTTTTATGAGGCTACCCAGGATGACTGACGATACTAGCCTAGTGACTAACTTGGGTATTCCTAGACTTGGATTGATTTGGACGTAATCCTTGGGAAGGATTGGTTAATGACTCATGATACCTCTATCGAGAATGTCGATTAGAGAGCGATATGTGGAGTCTAGGAACACCAGAGGTTATGTTTCAAGGAGACTCGATGGTGTTACTCTCTAGAATGATACTGATCCTCATAATCGATGGATTGTTGGTAAAAGGTAATCAAATTTACTGGGCACATTTGTGACACATGTGTGATACATGTGGGTAGTGTACGAGATGCCCAGTGAGGGATGAGGATGTACGGATTGCTCAATAGATTTCCTGAGATTTTTGCTAGGATGAGAGGTTGAGTTGATAATGGAAATCGTGTCGAGTATACGAGTTGTTTCTCGGACACATTGGTATGTGACACTTACGAAGTCATAAGGACTGAAGGTGCAAGTACCAGATTTGATAGATACTGGTTCGTTCGGCCGAGTGTCGTCGTGGGGAACCCAGTGTTGTTAAAGAGGAAAAAAAGGAATGATGGTATCGGAAAACTTAATAAGGTATTGGTATGGGATAAGTATCCCTTATCACGAGCTAATGATTTGTGGTTCTATTGGAAATGTGTGATTATTGGGCCTATTGAGAATGGCCAACATGATGATGACTATCGACTATGAGTAAAAGAGGAAAAGCTATGGTTTGAATTCGATATGACTAAGGTTAGTCGATGGTGATGCCTTTGGATGGGCAAATGAACCAGTTATGTTTGTGAGTTGATGAGACAGATATTCTGGCCATAGTTGGATTGGTTATGATAACATGATGGATGCATGTTGGTGTGCCTACATCTACGGATGGGCATGTGATGTGCGTGATGAATGTGTTGACTATCCTAAGAGAAAAATTAGTGGTCGGATAAGTGTTAGCCTTGTGAGATATGTGATAGGAATGGTCGGGGTTATTGTGAATCCCGAGAGAAATAGACGTCTTGGTCAGTGGGAAATAATTAAAGATTGTGATAGTGGTAATGATTTGCTTTGAGATTGGTTGGATACCATCGAGGATTGTAGAGGGGTTCTCTGCAATATTACTAGTTGTTGTGACTGATCAGGAAGGATGTTTGATATGTTTGAAACGGGGACCATGTACAGTGTGGTTATAATTGGGGACGTGATTCTGTTGATGGTGATCTTTCCTGTGGACACATTGACGTGTCACTATGAGATTTGTGATTTGCCGAGGTGTTTTCGGAAGCATAGGGAAGGGATTGCCGATGCTAGCTAAACCCTTAGGAGTTTTACTTTCCCCCACATGGTTTGGGATCGACCATAGTGGTCTATGGGTCGAGTATGTAGAGGTCATACCTCTGGAAAGAACGACCATCGGGATTGGCAATGAATGATAAACAGAAAGGCCTATTGTGTGTTAAGGCAATGGTCAAGGTATATTTAGAATACGACCGCATAGTCAGGTCAGGTATCTTTTCAGAGCGGCTATTGAGATAGCCAATATACAAAGCAGAGTTAAAATGTTTGTTGACTTAAGGATAGGTGAAATCCTTTTATTGATGGAACTCCATGGGATTGGAGTAATACATGATTTTTGATCATTTGGACTACTGGGGTCCAGCTGTAGGATCATACTCGGTGTATGATTTGCGGTATCGTATGGATGATTGTACTGAATGCCAGTGACTGGTATGAGATAGGCATTGGGAATGCTTGTGATGGACATTATACCAAAAGTGAATGATTGAATTTGGGATACAGATTGACCCTAGGGAAGAGGGTAGTGTGATTGGATGAACGAGGGGAATGAATTCCCATTTTATTGGATCCTATGAGGATATTGGCTTGGTGGTTGGGTGACTTTTGCATAGTGATTTAAGCCATTGTACCATGTCATGAGTGGATGACATGTGATTGGGATAATGATACTGACACTTGTGATTCTTGGATTGTGTAGACTCGGACGTGAGCTAGGCTACGTATTCCGAGTAAGTATTTGGTATGACCGCCCATGGGGCAAGGGTCTACTGAGAAATTTTGTCCCGATGTTGACCCAGTGTTGGGGATTGGTTTTGTGGTTTGCATAAATTTGATTATGCTTTATATCCGGTGGAACCAGAATGGTTTGAGATTGATTTTGTTTCTGGTTCATAATCAATAGATTTCATCGGGACCGTTTTAGTCCGACTGATTGGAATTTCGAGGACGAAATTATTTAAGGAGGGTAGGTTGTAACGATCCGGAAATTCGAAAAAGGAAAATTTGGAAAATTTGAAGGAAGTAACGATTTTGTCCTTAGTTATAAGGGTCAAAAGTTGACTTTTTGATCGGAACACTTTTTGGAATTTTCGAAGATACTGTTGAGTAGGTCTCGAGACGCTGAATCCGTAGAAAGGCGGTATGCGTCAATCGGAGGTCGGATGTGAAAGTTGCGGGTCTGCGAAGGCGAGGGGCAGTTTGGTAATTTTGAAGGTAAGGGCAAAATGTTGACTTTTGACTCGGACGATCAAACAGACTTTGGCCAATGACTATGACGTAGTTCGGGACGTCACGAGTTTGTAGACAGGAGGCACGTCGAAATCGGACATCTAAAGGGAAAGTTATGGTCACGGGACTGAAATCGGTTAAACTTACGTCCCGGGATTTCGATTAAAATATTATTAAAATAGTGAACAGTGACCGATCTTCTCGACAGGCATATTGATGCAGGTGAGATGCATCATGTTCTCCACGCGGATGATGTTCTGTATCTTGCTCGCAATGTCCAGCGTCAGATCCGCCGTCGACCTACCCGCACCCTAGATTATGTCGCAAAACGCTGGCAGTACTCCGAACATAAACCTGCTGGACCTTATGTTTTTGTGTGAAATTAATTGTCATTTCGCAAGGGCCAGAATCGGATGATGGGCGTTGCAGAATAAGAGAGGATCCAGGGTCGGAATTCGGAGCCTCGTCGTCAATCGAAGAAAGAGATGATTCGAAATTGACGCAATTCACGAGACCCGTCGGAGATGGTCCAGTTTGTCGCTGAGCTCCATGCGGAGGTGGTGTTGAGGTTTTCGATCTCGTCGTTGATCAGAGAAAGAAGGTGTTTGGGTTTTGGTTCTAACTTCTGGGTGTTTTTCTGTTATGTTTGCTGATCAAACAAATCGCAAAATTTTGGATTGCCAACAGGCTCATCGTCTACGTCGTGGAGGTGAAAGAAGGTGACATTTGCCATCGACATGTTAGCTTCTTCATCTTCGGGTTCGGTTCTGGTTTTTGTTCCGTTCGTGGAAAAATAGTTTACACTCCTGGCCGGCTCGGCATCGTCGGAAGATTGGAGATCTACAAAGAGAGTGTGGGGAAAAAGGTATCGAGTAAGGAATTTAGGATGTCTTTGGTAGCAAAAATGACGAAGACTGCCTTTAGGGAATTTTTTTCAGCCGTAAAGTCGTGCTAATAACGTGTTGTGAACACGATCAAAATCGTTTCTAAATTTCACTCAGTTAAACCCACTTATATAGAAGTAGGGTTAGGGTTAAGTAAAGAGCACAAAGATTACCTATCAACCCCCTTTACATATGACTAAACTACCCTTCATAATATTATATAAATAATCATACACTTCAATATATTTACAACACAATGTAAAATTTAAAGACACAATTCTGTTGTATAGTCAATAACACATTATTTTATATTTTCTTTCAATTTTTTAATTGTAATACTTTTATACAACAATTGCTTCCTTTTTTGTTTGTACACTACTTTGTATAATAATATATGTATAAGTATAATTATTTATATACTTTGATGTAGAAAATTACAAATACATAATACCTTTTATAAGATTCAAATATACATCATAAATCCTATATACAAAAGAATATCAACAACGAAGCTGGCAGCACAATCGAATTCCTTGGCAACACAATCCAAACCTGAAACATCCCCTGTTATAACAAAGGATGAAAATTAGATCTACAATCAAAACCAAACAAACCAAAGTTCATTTTCCACAAAATTCAGTATAAAAATGCTACATAACTAAATCGCATATGACCTGATAAAAATTTCAGCAACAATTGAACTGATAGCTCGATATGTTGCTTCCTTACCCCATCTAATCAACAAACAAACAATAAGGCAAAAACATGTATAATTATCAACCAATCAATCGGAAAAACAAATCAGTAAAATGAAAAGAAAAAAACAAGGTTTATGGAAAATTAGACAAAAATTATAAATTTAAAAACCACTAAAAAATAAAATCAATAGAGTGAAAAATAAATAACTAAATTTACCTATGTCAAGCTGGGGATCTCGATCGAGGTACTTGACTCATGGAGGTGCATAGAGATGACGATGTTGGTCTGGATTTGCGACCTTGGCGACGATGGAGTTGGTTTGGATCTGCGACCCTGGGAGACGATGGCATCGTGTAGATCTAAGACCCTGGGATACCACGATGGGGTTAGTTCAATCTACAAGGACGACGACTGATGGGCATTGATTAGGGTGTGCCACTATCTTTGATCTACGACCTTGGGAGAAAGAGCAGCTGGGTGGCTGAAGAGTTTTGAGCGCAGCAGGGTTTAAGTTTCACGAAGGCGCTATCAGCGCAGCACATTAGCAGTGTCCCAACAACTCCATCATCGATCAACAATATATGAGACGGAGGAAGAAAAGAAGATAAATAAATGATTAAGAGGAGAAAAAAATAGAGAAAGAGCAGTCAGGTGAGAGAGAGAAAGAGTGACCGGTGAGAGAGAGAAACAGATTGTAGAGAGTTGGAGAGGAAGAGAGGTAAAGAAGGTAGACGAGAGAGATGAAAGATTGAAAGTTGAAGCAGCGGCCGACTAATTAAATGGGGGTGTTTTATTGTGTTAGATTGTAGGCAGTGATTACATTCAATAATAGGAATGGGGTGGGGCGAGGTTGGATGTTGAACACTAGAGAGTTTTCATTAATTTCAATAATAGCTCTCGCAGTCTAACATTGGCCAACAAATATTAGCTCTGCCAACAAAATGTGCTCTATAGTAGTAAATATAGGCACATGCCATAAAAATTGTGTTTTATAGTAATGGATAAGGACATATTTCACAAAACAATGTGCCATATAGTTGACCTATTACGTTGCCTCCTGACAATAAAAGTGAAGGGTTGAAACATAAAGATTTATAATTGTGCTCAATAGTGTTTTAGGCACAAATTTTTTCTTTTTGTGTTCTCTAAAGACACGAATATTCGTGCTTTTTTGAAGACACATACTTGAATTTTTAAGAATTAGAGAACACAAACATCAAATTCGTGCTCTTTGAATCGTGCTTGTAGCCCACTTTTTTAGTAGCGGCAGCATCTCTAGAGCTTCAAAACATTCTTGTGCTTGCTCATGTTCGATGCGATTGGTGCTTCATTTGTAATCTTTTCTAAAGCTTCCATGGATGGATGATGAGATAACCCTATCTCGATTCCTCTTTGATCAGAAGTGTGTAAAGGTAGTCTGAAACTTTTCACCAAAATCCCACGGTCTCTGTGAACTTTGTGTAATAGAGAATCCCAATCCATATGTATCAATCCATCCTGGGAATAATCCAGTGTTGCTTGCTGGAGCTCATCTTCAGAGTAGATCCGAATTGGATTACAATTCCTGGAATGTATGAGTTTTTCTAACATAGAAGCTCCATTCTTCTTCAACAACTCATCTCTTGTCTTGCTGTTGTTTCTAAAGCAAGATAGCATACTCGAAGTTGGAAGTCTGGTTTTTTTCTTTTTGTCCTTTTTTTAATAAGAAGATTGGTAATTAGTCTGAGGGGCTTAACTTGTTGAATACCACATCAAAATATGAAATGACTCTTGTGCACTCTGGATAGGCTTGAAGACTTTCAAATAAATTGGTTTTGATATTTCCTTTTATGACAAATGGCCAAATCTGAGGCTTCACGCGCAAATGACCAAGTCATGTCATTCTCTCCAAAAGGCAAGACAAACATCCTTCTAAGACCTTCCGACCGGAAACGTTGGTAATTACAGAAAGAAAACCAATCTTCCAGGCCTAAAAAAACAGTCTCCCAATGTCCTATCTTGCTTCAAAAACCACAACACCAAGGACAAAAATGAAAAATTCTTCTTGAATCATGGAGTTGCCATGTTAGAGCAACTCATACATTCTTTTAACAGAATTTTCAACCCGATTAGAATGTACGCCATGAAGGAGCCTAAGAAGGCGACAAACGAGTACAACCGGGACAGCGTCACACATGAGGATTGGAACTTCAGATTGTACAAAGGTGCTCATGAAGGTCATGAAATCTTGGTCAAGAATTTTGAAAAAGACTCAAATAGACGCGGACTCTTTAGAACTAATCACAAATGAAGCTGTAATTGCCTCAAACATGAGCAAGAACAAGATTATTTTGAAGCTCTTGGCTGCCTTGAGACGGAGTTGCATATATTAGTTTATGAATTCCCGGCAAAAGGGAATCTCTCTCATCACTTCTATGGTACCTTTCAACCACTACCATGGCACATCAGGTTAAAAATTGCAACTCAAGTAGCAGATGCAGTTGCATATCTCCACTATGGCATGACGGAGAAGATCATCCATCGACATATTACATGGTACATATCCTCTTAGACAAAGCTCTCTGAGTTCCAAACCTCAGTACCAATTCCTTCTGGTGAAACTCATGTTGATGCTCAGTTGTTCAGGGTTCCGCAGCACTTTGCTTCAGAACTACAAATTTGTGGACGTTAGACAGAGAAAAGCGATGTCTATAACTTTTGGATTGTAATGTATGAAATTCTAACAAATAAGATTACTGATCGTCTACAAGCTTTTCAGTCTTTAGTGAATACTAAGGAACAAGAAAGCAATTTGAAGGAGAATTTCCATGAGAGAGGCATGGGGCAAGTAGCAGAATGCACCAAGCTTGCACTATGGTGTCCCGAATCAGATAATAAAGATAGGCCAACCATGAAAGAAGTGGCAAGGATATTGAGACTGATAAAAAGTATTTGATATTAAAGTTTTATTCTCCTTACTTTCAAATCATAGATTGTCTATCTTTTGTATGCATCATGTATTCATTTGACTATGTGAACCTGATTCTCTTGACTAATAATAAGAACTTTCCGGAAAAAAAAAAAATTCTTCTAAATATGATGACAGACTAGAGAAGCTATGTGAGCTCTTAGAGCTTGTTTGACAGCAAGACTGATTTGGAAAACTCATAAAAATTCAACCTACTTTGAAAAGTGGAAGTGAATGGTTTTCATTGTTGGGGTTTAAATATGATGATAACTTATCCAATCCAATCCCACATGTTACTGGTAGGATAAGAAGAGGTGAGTTCCTTTCCGATCTAGTCCCAAAAACTGAAAATCATTGACTTCAACTTTTACCTTCAAAAAAACCTTAAACTTTGGAAGTTTTTTAATCCAATCCATCTTACCCACCAAACAAGCCCTTAATGTCAAAAGCAAGGGCAGAACAAATATATCTCCTAGGTTGGCAATTTCGGTGAGACAAAGGCAGAAATGTCAGTCAGGACAAGGAGAAGACAGAACTCACAAAAGATTAATGAGAACCCTCTCCGTATAAACAGAATTAGCATGCAAAGAACAATGCTCAGTTAGACTGCACAAGAATTGCCAACATATATTGCAACTGAAAATAGTGGGACTGATGAGGTTATGGTCGATTATTCTTGGAAGCCAGCACAATGTAGCCACTGCCCAAGTCTTTGGTCCTAACAACGAAACCACACGATGCGAAAAACTAAGTGTGGATCCTTAAGAAGACGCATGAGACGGTAAATAGTTCAGTTCAAGTGATCAAAATATTGGTCATTTTGCTTTACTACCTGAAATAGAAGTTTACGCCAACCACTTGAGCACAAATCATATAATGTAGAATTCATTGCATCAAACATCCATTTAGAAAAAAAAACAAAAAGGACATTCTCAAGGTTTATAACAAATAAGAATAAATTGTACACTTTTCTGAATTGCGGCATCCACAAGCACTAGACCCATCCGAATCCAAAGCACAGCATTGCCAGAGAAACTGCCAACACCCGAAACCTTTGTTGTGGAAGCAACAGGAGAGCAGAATCCGATGAAGAATTGTGGGCAGTCACGGTAGCGTTTGGTGGTAAAGTCAGAGGATGGACAACAACAGAGACCTTCATGCCATTGTAGCACTGACCATTGCCACAAATGAAGTAATACCTCTTGGCCTGGGTGAGGAGAATGAAGTCTTTGCCACTGCTCCAGTTCCCAACTGCACTGTCCAAAGTGCAGTTGTCATACCCAGTTTGGTTCACCTCAAACACATTGTATTGGTTCTTCTGGTACCTAAATGCTGCAACCAAAAAACTCACAAATTTCACAACAAAAGAAAAACTTGCACACAAGAAGGCAACAAAAAAGCTAAAATTGAGTTAAAAGTTTCCAAATTTAATGTGCTAATTTCAATTCAAGAGTAGCCCACAATTTGAAATATCCCATTTTCAGTCTCAAATGTCGTTTCGTTTTTTTTTTTCATTTTTGAGAAGAAACAGCAGAGGGAAGACAAAATTAAGAGAAATTAGAAAGTGGGCTGTTGAAAAATGAATGGTACTGAGAGAGAGAGGGTTGGTTTGGTTCTTACAGATGAAGTCGCCGACATAGAAAGTGTGGTTTTTGGCCCATGTGGTGTAGTTGATGCTAGGATTCCAGCCGCGGTTGGCGCCCACAATATGGTCAGTGGCAGAGACTGCAGCGGCGGAGATGAAAAGGAGAACCAAGATCAGCAAGTTAGATTTCGACATCTTCCTTCACCTCTCTGGTTGCTTTGACCGCCTTCTTCTATCTCCTACTGACTCTGTATCCTGGTTTGGCGAAGGCAGTGTTGACAGCTGAGAGTGGAGCTTCATTTCAAAACGGTAAGTTGTGGGTTGTGTGGGGCCACTGGATAAACAAACAGCACTAATTTGATGATAGTTTTTCAGTCAGATGCACACTAAATTATCCAATTTATCTTACTTAAAATGCGCTACAAACTTACTTTTGCATCAAACTGCACTATAAATTTACAATTTCGTTTCAAAACACACATTTTCATCTAAGAGTGTAAAATATAAGGTTAAATTAGTTTTTTTGAACACCTAAGCTTTTAAAATGAAAATGAAAATGAGATGACTGCTGATTGGGCGACACAGCTGCCTAGGTGGCTAAATAAACCCCAGATCTTTGTGGCTAGAGCTTTCACGTTCAAGAAACCCAAAGCAACAGGCCAAGTGCCAACAGCAGCAGCAAAGAAACCAGAGAAAACAATGGAAGCAGAGTCAATGTCGTCTCCGGCATGCATCTAGTACGAGCACACAACAGTATTTTTACTTGACTCAGTAGGCTTTGCACCCTTACGACTACCTTTTTTCTCTTTCCGTCAGACACCTTATTTTCACCTTCATGATTCTTAATAGATTCGTTGTTATCAGGTTCCTTGTTATGAGGTTCCTCGGAAAACGTAAGGGTTTCCTGCAACTTTGCAGCAGTATTTCTGTCAAAAACTCGACAAATAAATTTCAGTCGGGTAATGATGGCGTGACATGATCGCAACCCCTTTATCGCGCGTCGTCCCTATTTAATGAGAACATACCACCCAATTAATATTTCTAATAAAAATAAGAGAAAACAAAATGGTGAGAAGTTTTCAGTTGTCTTTGTGAATAAGCGAGCACAATTAGAAGCTAGCAAACAAGTTTCTACCAATACAATATAACTTGTGAGACAGATACTAGTGAATAAATAATCATGCAACAGCAGGTAGACTTATCACTCATAACATGGCAAGTTGATGTGCAAGAATGTGAACATGGTTTATTACTAAATAATAAAATGACAGAAATATATGTTACCTACCTGTGGGAACGAAGGAGCGTCATTACCATAAAATCAGAATCGGCAAGAATCACGTTTAATCAAGCCTCTGCATGCGAAGCTATCCAAGAGGTACGGTGAAACGGGGAGGCCTTCTGGAGAAGTGTCAATACTGTCAATTTCTGGACTAATTGTCTATTTATACCATTTATGGGAATTTTTTAATTATCTTCTTATAAATTTCTCAATTGTGAACAATTTACCTTATTGCATGGGTTCTGCAGTTGAAAGATGACCAGATCTCGTCTTACCTGTTTAATGTCAGTGGAGGAGAAACGAATGCAAATGGTGAAAGGGAATGGGATGACTTCAATTTTCCCCTTGGATATTTTATAGAAGCGAGACACTAGTGATATAGCTTTTGGAATCCTAGCTCAGTGAAGAAGTCCGGTGAATCCTAGCTTTTGGATATTTTTGGGATGACTTCACCTTTTCACCGCCCCTTGGATATTTTACAAATCATCAATCAACAAGATTGGGGAACCAAGCCTTATAACTACAAATATTTCCCAAAGTCTGGTGAAGAAGTCACTTACAGTTACTATGATTATATTGATGCATGATACAAAGTGTTCTTGCATCAAAATGACACTTTCACTCACTCGTGTTCTTGCATCAAAATGACACTTTCACTCACTCTTAGTTCATCAACTTCGATCGAAAATTCAAAAACAAGTTCCCAATTTGATGCATGGTAAAAAGTGTTCTTGCATTAAAATTACACTCTCACTCGCTCTTAATTAGTTCGTCAACTTCGATCGAAATTTCAAAAGTAAGTTCCCAATTTAGTTCCAAAAATAGGGGATCACACATGGTCCCACATTTGAAGTCAATCCAAATCAACTTCATGAAAATATTAAGTATTTCAGTCCAGTTTACTCCAAGAATAACACCAATGCAGTCTTCTTGCAATTCTTGGCAAAGTATAAAGTGTCGTGGATAGTGAAATGAGAATACAAAATTGAATCAGACATCGGCGTTTGTTTATTCCACAAAAAATGGTGGGATAAGATTGATATTGAATGAGTTATCCAAATGGTCAACAAAGAGTTCCCTCTAATAAAAAATATCAGGAAAACCAACAGGCTCAACGACGTCTTCATCAACTCTTCCAATTGAAGGAAAATCTAAGATTGAAGGAAAATCTAAATTAGAGCTCCAAGACGTAGCTTATGGTATACGCTAGACTAATGAAAAATGATGAAGAACAAATTCTGGATGATACAACGTCTCCCAACTCCTCAACAGCTTCTTCAACCCATCAGTCGAAATTATCTCGAACACAGAAGTGAGGGTAGCAATAGGTCACACAGTCAATCCGTTTATCGTCCGTTTATGATTTCCTTAGCCTTTTGTTTAAAGCTAAATGTGGAACATCATCATTCATCTTTCTTTTTCATTCTGTTGTTCTGTTTCTTTCCCTCTTTCTTTCTTGCTTCAATCTTTGTTCTTTTTCCTTGTTTTATTTTCCATTACAAACATCACGTTTTTCTTTATTATTTTCTTCTTCAAATAGTCAAGAGTGAGTTATGTTTTCAACATCACTCAAATCTATTTATCACAGGCAAGGATGAAAATACCGATATCGACGGATTTATCGTTAGTCAAATTTACGGATATCTCGCCCCAAATATCGGTATTGATATCGATATCATTTAAGGTTAACAAAAATGACGGAAATTCGATCTAAAATTGAAAATTTGGAATAAAACTTTAGGAAAAACTTAAATACCCAATTATGGTTATATAAGACTAATAAAAACTATAAAATGACTTTGATATAATAAATATATGATGAATAATATGATACAATAGGGTTCTGTCGATGACTAGTAATATAAAAATCTAAACATAAAAATAAATTGAAGTGAATTACTATAATTGAATGCTAATATAATTAAAAACATAACAATAAGCATAAAAAAATTTGAATGGAAGAAAAATTATAAAATGAGTAAATATTTTTAAAATTGGAAAAAAGAATAAAAAAATAGAGTCAATCTTTGTTCAAAAATTGGAAAGAATTGATATATTTAAAATTGGGAAAAAATGATAAATATAGTTCAAAATAAGGAATAAATGAAAAATATAGTTCAAAATATGGAATAAATGGAAAAAAAAATGAAAAAAAAGGAAGCAAAATGCGAGCACTTGAGGGGTCAAACACAGGTGGAGGCGTGCAGCTATTAATTAATGAAAACAAGCCAAACCAACTCAACTAACAAGCCCATTTGAAAATTTACCCAACCAAATAATATATAAAGTAAACTTACTGACTTAAAAACAGTCGTCCCCTTGCGCATGTCTGCTATTCGGGTTTTTTTTGACCCGGCGGCATGACCCGGCTATAACTCACTGATTTTACGTCCGATTTTCATGAAATTTGTTTCTATCTCGATCGTTTTAATGAAATAAGGAGACCAGTGAGCTTAAAACAAGAAAAAAGGTCGATATTTCGCTCAATTTCTTTCCTCCCTCTCTTACGTGTTGGCGACCAAATTCACCGATATATCGGCGAAACCGACGATATCTTCATCATTGGTCACAAGAGCTCTTTTGTTAGTGCTACAACTATCTACAATTATTTTTGACAAGATTCGGCCAACTACGCTTACATTAAGTTATTTAGGTTGGCATCTTCAACTTTATCTTCATCATCTAAACTACTCATTGCCATTAAATTTTCATTTTGTCTATGAACTTCTTTTTCTTCAGTGCCGATTTCAAGTTCAATAGGGGAGTTTAATGAGCCTCTTTGGTTGGCAAGTTTTCTGATCAAATCCATGGCGTCAGTTTTCTATTCTTCAGAAAATGCGTAACTTGTAGGTTGGCTCGTCAGAATTTTTTTTTCTCCCATAAGTGGTTTTTACTAGAGATGTGCACAGTGCGGTTCGATACGGATATTGATAATATCCAAACCGTTAAAAACTTAATGGCTCGATAATGTTTGGATTTTCTAAAATTAGAAATAAAACTGTTTCGATCCAAACCTTCATTAACGGTTTGGTTTGGATTAAAATGGTTTGAAACTATTTAGGCATAGAAAGAAGTAACGATATTAAAAAAAAAAGTAAGGATATAAAAAATAACATAATAATCAATACTCAAAATTTTGTATATTAAGCTTGTGTATCGCAAACATTACCACTATATTAAGATTTATCAAACGAACATTATCACTTAATAATCTTTTATTATACTCTTATCTGGATATACATGTATTTATATGGATATATCTGGGTATATTTTTATTTTTATTATTTTTACTTTGTATTAATAATAGATTTAAAAATTAATAAAAATTAATTTATTCCTTAATAGTTAAGTTTGGATTTAACAGATTTTCAAAATGAAATTTCAAATCCAAACCGTTACTAACTAAGCAGTTTGGATTTCCAAATTTTTTGGCTTTTATCCAATCAAATTTAAACCGTTGGATAAATAACAGTTTGAAATGAATCATAGCGGTTTTAACGGATTTATACTCCCCCCCACACCCCAGTTTTTACCAATTTACAGAAGTTCACAAATTGTTTTGGAAAATCAGATGTGTGAATTAAACTGTCAACCCATGTTGTCATGGGGTTGGGACTTGCCGCAATTTGTTTGGTTCCAATAAGTGGTTCTTCTAGAACATCTTTATCGATTGGTTGTGTTAGTAACCAAATTTGATAAGGTTGATAAAAGTTTTCCTTTCTCACCATCCAATCGTGCTGGTTATAGAAAGTTTGGAGGTATTTGTTCCTTTTAAAATTTTTTGTCACCTCACAAACCACTGCTTTAATAAAACATGGAAATTGTTTAAGTTCATGAAAATTAAAACTTTGGAATATCACTTTGTTAGTAACACTCTAATCAATGGTTTCAACATCTCCTTGTTGTTCACTGTTTAGAACAAAAGTGAATTTTGGTATTTTTTTCATCCAAATTTATGTTCTCGTGGTTTCAAGGATATAAATCCAAAATCTTTTCTTGGTGATCAAATTTTTTTACACAAATGTTGCCAAAGAAAAGACTAGGTAAAATTGTCCCTGCTTTTTCAAGGAGATCAATTCTTTTAATTCTTCAAAAGATAGAATCAGAATATCCAATTCCAAGGATATCGATTAATTGAAGAAAATTGTTAATTTTTTCAAAACTGAAATCTTTTTTCCTATTAATTTGTTTAATAATTTTGAGGCAGAACTTTTTATCAAAACATTTTCATATTTTACTAAAGAAAGTGCTTTTTCTTTCTCAACGATGATATTTTTCAAACATAGATGTTTCTTCAACTAGTTTGAATGATGATTGAATCATATCTTTTCGAAAACTTTTATTTTGTTTCTGGATATGGAAAATATTCCATTAATTTCTTCATAATGTGTTCTTTTAATTCAGGATTAAAAAAGTTTTTTTTTTTTTACCTCTGAATTGAATTCTTCTACCATGTTTTAACCATCGTAAGTATTGAGAGCGTTGGTTTCCACTTCCATACCTGTAAAGCTTTCTTAGCATGCTCCATAATATTTGTTTATCTGGGCACGATATAGTGACTAGTTTTTGTAGATCCCTAGTTGGAATCCTTGGTACACAACATAAAATTTTTGTTGTGGAGGGATTTTCTTCACAACAGTATTCCAAGGTTGTTTACCCTTGTTCATTTCCAGCACAATAAATTACTTGTTTTAGTGATCTTCTAGGTTAAGAAAATTTGCAAGAAAAGTATTAGCTCCCTTAACATCTTCAACATCAAAAGTATAGTAGAAAATAATATGATATCATTTTAATCTACGACCATCGGTTATGGTTTTATATTGATTAAAAAATTTCAAACTGCTTGTTATCAGTTCTGAGAACAAAAACTTTTGGGGCCAAATTAATATGAAATCTTTCCAAGTTTAATAGCCAAAAGTTCATTTTTGAAGCTAATGTATTTTACCTAATTTGGTTTAAATTAACTTGAATTATATCCACAAATTAATTCTTCTTTTTGAAGTTTTTAAGGTATTTTGGATGTTAAGGTTTAATACCATTTTTTTAATGGTTTATTTCTATCATTCTAAAGTTCCTTTGCAATGGCTTTTAGAATACAATTCCAACATAAATCTCATGCGTCTGTTTATAAAATAAGTTTATCACATGATTTAGGAAAATAAACTTATGGAACCTGTGTTAGATTCTCTTTAATGTCTCTTATTATTTCTAAACCATCTTTGGTCGAGTTGAATTTTTGGTCATTTTTTTGTTTCTCTAAAAGGGGCAATTCATTTTGAGATAAGTTTTTAATAAAATTTTGTCCATAGTTTAAGACTTCGAATGTCAGGACCCGACCCACCTCGGTCAGGACCCGACCCTCCTCGGTCAGGACCCGACTCATCTAGCACCATATTGTCCGCTTTGGGCCTCGCCCTCAAGGTTTTGTTTTCCGGAGCTCATGGTTCAACTTCCTAGGGGATCACCCATCATGGAATTGCACCAACCTCAACTCGCTAAACTTTGGGGTTCCAATTCCCCCCAAAGCCACTTGAGCTCCCAAAAAGCCTAGTGCTAGATAGGTGTGTGCCTACACCTTTAAGGCACACCACCATCCTTTCCTAGACCATTCCCCCTCGCAAAAATGTGGGATTGTTCACCGTTCCCTCCAGGACACGGGTCTTACAATCCACCCCCCTTAGGGCCCAGCATCCTCGCTGGCACACTTCCCGGTCGGGGTCTGGCTCTGATACCAAATTGTCAGGACCCGACCCTCCTCGGTCAGGACCCGACTCATCTAGCACCATATTGTACGCTTTGGGCCTCGCCCTCACGGTTTTTTTTTCGGGAGCTCATGGTTCAACTTCCCAATGGGTCACCCATCATGAAATTGCATCAGCCTCCACTCGCTTAACTTTGGGGTTCCAATTCCCCCCAAAGCCACTTGAGCTCCCAAAAGGCCTAGTGCTAGATAGGTGTGTGCCTACACCTTTAAGGCACACCACCATCCTTTCCCAGACCATTCCCCCTCACAGAAATATGGGATTGTTCACCGTTTCCTCCAGGACACGGGTCTTACATCGAATACCTTTGTAATTGTTTTTTATCTTTTAATTCTTCGTGAAAATATCTTATTTTAGAGATTTATATGTTCTTGAAGCTTTATGTCTGAATAATTTATGGTTATTTTTAGAAAATCTATTAACTCTTTTTCAACATTTTATCTTTTTAGGGGAAAATGATTATTCCATGGTTTTTGAATGTTTTACACAAGATTTGTAGATGACGCTTATGCTCCTCTTTTGTTTTAGAGAAAACAAGAATATTATCTATGTAGATGATGCATAAATCTTTATAGTCTTTAAAGATTTTGTCCATCCATCTTTGATATACTTGTGGTGCTATGATTATGCCTAAAGGTATCACGATCCATTGGTAATGGCCGTCATGTGTGGTGAAAGCTGTTAAAGCTTTTGATTCTTCAGTTAACTTGATTCGCTAAAAATATAACTTACAGTTTTAATTGTTAAATATTTTAGCACCCTTAGTTTGGTTGATTAAGACATATTTTCTTGGAATAAAATAATCATCAAATTCTAGTTGTTCGTTGAGCTTTTTATACTTAATAACCATTCTAACTTTTCCTTTTTTTTATCTCTGCAAGCCTTCTTGCCATAAATGCAGAACTAGAATAAGGACTTAGAGTTTCTTCCATGAGCTTTTTCTCCAGAAGCTCTTTTTTCTGAACGTCGAATTCATCAATGTCCATTCAAGTGTAAACCATTTGTTTGACTCGGATTATTATATTTGGGACTTTAAGCTTAAGAGAACAATATCTACGGCTTCTATACTATAACTTTAATGGGTCTTCACTAAAGTTTTCTTCCAGTATTTTATGTATCACAATTGGAAATTTTCTTTTACTTGTGGCCAGATTGGTGTTAGGTCACCATCCTAGACGAAAGCAGTTGATTTTAATGTTTCAACAACTTTTATTATTTCTTGGTTTTGTTGTTTTAATATTTTTAAAATAATTTTTTGAAGTATTTACTTTTATCTTGAGATCTTAAAGTGTGCATGTTCTCTTAACTTTGTTGAATTTTTCAAGAGTTGCGATTAGATTGATATTTTTAGTTTTTGGTGTTGTTGAACTACTACGATTATTAAGGAGATCTTTTAATTTAGTTCAATACTGAGTCTTGACTTCCAGATTATCTATATGGTTAATTAACTCAATTAAAAGTTCTTGTTCTTTTTATTTGGTAAGAACATTGATGGTTTTACAACGATTATCTTTGCAACCAAAATTTATGTTTGGGAATCAGACTATTGACTATTAGTATCTATAGCAGAGTGTGAGCTCCAATCTTTATTGTGTTATTCTTCATATTCACTGGAATTAGTATTTTTTATTTCAAGGATTCTAATTAAATTTTCATTTTCTTTATCAGGGAGTTATAATTGGTTGATAGTGTTTTTTACTATGTAATCACTTCCAAAGTGTCATTTCTTATTACAATTATAGCAATTAATTTTATTTTTATTTCCGGATTGTTTATGAGGATGAAAAGATTTTGTGGACTTGCATTTTTTATGATTATTTTCATAAAATTTATTGGGTTTAAATTAATTGTTAGTTCTGTAATTATGATATTTATTTTTTCCATGATGAATTTCTTTTTATTTTTGGGAGGTAACCCACATTGTTCATAAAAATTAAGCATTTCATATTTTGCGATTTTCTTTTCATTTTTTTATTTGTTTCTTTATTTTCATATCAATGCACATCTTTAGACATTCTTGTTGAATGACACCTACTATATCACCATAATTAAGTTGATAAAAATTTATTATATTGTTTCCATTAATTAAAGCTTGTCTAATTTTTCTGGGCAAATAGATTTGGCAAAACATTAATAAATTTTTCTTTCCAAAATGTTTGATTACAATCTTCCTTTAATCTCTTGATACAAAGACATCTTTACAACAGTGGAAATCACTTAAAGTAGGGCATCTTAAGTTTATGAGTTGGTCATGGCACTACAAGAAAAAAGGTTTTACCCGACGAATACAAATTCGTCGAGTAACAATAAAATTTTTCGGGTAACATTAAAATTCATTGGATAACAAGCCGTCGGCTATGAATTAAGATAGATTCGTCGAGCAACAGCCATATCACCTGATAATGATACGAGATTCGTCGAGCAAGATAAAAGTTCGTCGGGAAAGATCAAAATTCGTCGGGTAAGATCAAATTTTTTTTTTCCGCACCTACGGTGCAAGATTTGTCGGGTAGAGCGAGATTGGTTAAGTATTCCCTCCGTAGGGGAAAATCCCGTCGGAAAACTGAACTTTTCTTGTAATGTGGAGTCTAGACACAATGTTATTGGGTGTACCAATGAAATGTTCAACGATAGTAAAGAATAGTGTGTTAACTGCATCGACTTCTCTAATCTGATTGCTTCATTGAATAAAGCTATACATTCTTCATCATGTTTTAATGCATGTTGGATTTGTCATCTTAAGCCTTATATGAGATATTTGTCCCACCAGTTTTTTAACATTCTTGTAGATCCTATTATGAAGAGGTTAACATTTTATGTTTATGTAAGATTATGGTGGGTGAGATAACTCTTAGCAACCATTGTAACGACCCGTCCTGGGAATTAGGGTTAAGATCGTGTTTAAAATGAGATTAGTGAGCTTAATTGGTGGTTAGTCAGTTACGATAGGTCCGGTAGCGTAGAATGACAATTTTGCCCCTAGGTTGAGCAAAATGTTGACTTTGAGTTCGGGCGGTCAAATGGACTTTGACCGTTGACCGTGACGTAATTCGGGACGTCACGAATCCGTAGACAAGTGGCACGCCCGATTCCGACATCCGAGGAGGAAGTTATGATGTTCGGAAGGTTGAGGGCACTTTCGTAATTTGGCTAAAATTAGGGGAAAAAGTTGACTTTTTGTACGCCCGGGTTTTGACACATTGACCTAGGATAGTTAGGTAGATCTCGTCATCCTGAATTCAACGACAGGCGGCACGTATTCATCGGAGTTAGGATGTGGGAGTTACGGGTCTAGGAAGGTAGTGGCAAAATGGTAATTTTGGCTTAAAAGGAAAGGTATTTTGGTCTTTTGGTTGTCTAGGGATTTGTACAACAGAGAGGGACAAATGGATGGCTGATATTGAGCCACTTGTGAGAGGGGTTTTAGGATTGTGACACGTGTAAGAGGGCTAGAGGGTTATAGGGAACACGGTTCAATTATTTGGGCATTGTGATCGTGTATACCCGTGTGTGAGGGTTCGAAGAAGAGAAAACAGAGAGGAAGCTCGAGAGAAAATTGAGAGGTGCTGGTGAGTATTGGTGTGTTCTGGTGAGTGAGGAGTGACCAGAGGGTGAAAGAGAGCTAGGGAGAAGGTTGGGAGGTGCAGTGGTTGTGTGTGTGTGAAGTGGGAGTTCACGGGAAAACCAGGAAAAACAGAGAGGAGTTGAGAGCTTGTGGTGGTGGTGTGGCCGTGTACGGTTCAATTGAACTCGAAGGGAAGCTGGGGAGGACTCTGTGGCCTCCAAGGAGTGCGGCGGTGAGCACGGCGGCGGTCGACGACATGTAATTTTTTCTCCCCGTGATTTACTCTGTTTTGGCCGTGAGTTTCAAACGACGAGTCGTCGGTTTTGAGTGTGAGTCGAGGGTATCTGTGTGTTGGGTGACACTTAGGAAGGTCCTAGGAAGAGTTTAAGATAGCCACCGTGACGGGGGAGGACATGGGTGGCCGAAATGGAAAACAGGGGTTGTTCGGGTTTTTGGTTTCGAGCTTGAGTCGACGACTGAGGGGCTGTGTTGTGGTATTTGAGTGAGGGGGTAGGTTTCTTAGGACTGGACGAAGAAGCTGGTGAAGAAAGGTAGGAAAATGGAGACGGGACGGTGGAGAACCGGGAACGCCGGTTCAGTACAGTCGAACCGGTCGACTCAAGGTAGACGATGGTACTGTAGCAGGCGCGTGAGGCCCACGCGTAGCCACTTTGGGCGGCGTGTGGGGGTGCGTGCGGCAGCGGTTGGGAAAACGGTCAACATGGTTTTTGGTCTAGGTGTTGTGACGAGTCTATTGGAATTGGTTTCAGGTTGTTCGGACGTCGTTTGAAGTTAGTTCCGTGAGGTTGAAGGTTTAGGGTTCTAGTTCGTTATGTTTAGGATCCGGGGATTTTTTAGGGAAGTTAGGAGAGTCTTGGTAGACGTGTTAGTGACGTACTTTGGTGACTTGTGACAGGATCGGGACTTCCCGAGGAAGCTGAGGAACGTACGAGACGTTCGGGACGCGATTGAGGGCCCGGTAACTATGAGTGGACCCCTTCTCTATAACTGAGCATGCATGACTGCTTTTAATTACTTGTTTTATGGTTTTATATGTGATTTCATGGTTATTTGAATAGGCTATAACTGTTTTACTTAATTGCACGTTTTTCGAGGAATTACGGTTTTTGGCACGTTTTACGAGAAATGTTTGATTTGTGATTATGATACTATGAATTTGGGATTTCAAACGATAAAAGGTTTTCCATGATTATAAAGGGATTTTGGAACGTGATTTGATGATTAAGGTTTTCGATTTTAAAATCGAATTTCGAGAAACGAGATTTGGTTTTAAAGTTGAAAAAGTGGAATTCCGGATTTGGGTTCGGAATGACAGTTTTGGATGCCAGAAGGGCATCAGACCAGTGATTTCAGATTCGAGTTTGGATACGGATTTAGAAATGGTTTTCAAATGGTTTTGGATTGGATTTGCTGGATCTGATTATTGGGTTTAAAGACCCGGATATTGTGATTGATGGGGGACGGACCCGGATTGGGTTTAAAGATCTAGATTGAGTTTAAAGACTCGGGAGTTTAAAGGCTCGGATATATTGATATTTCCCCCGTAGGCCTGTTGAGTTTAAAGACTCGGATATTATTGAGGCCTGGATTGAGTTTAAAGACTCTGGAGTTTAAAGACTCGGATAGGTCCAGCAGGTTTGATCGGATGATGATGGCTTGGTATTTATGTTTTATGATACGGATTTTATGATGCCTATGACATGATTTCTGTAACTGTTTTTATACTGATTCTGCAAATGTTTTTATGATGGTCTTCATGTGATTTATAATTGTTTTTGGTAACTGGGTTATGCATGTGATTTCAAAACGGAGGGCCAAACTCGGTTTTCTTATAAAATGGTTTTGGGAACTTTTCTTTTATTTATGGTCCACTCACACCTTCTGTTTTAAATTGCCCTTTAGGTCGTGGAGTTAGCGCTGGGTTCTGACGTCGAGGCATTGTCAGAGGCATAGAGTGACCCCGGAGTGTTTAGATCTTCCGTTGTGCGGTACATTGTTTATCATTTTTTTTTGTATTGAGTACTATGCTCTGTAAAATTTGACTTCGGGATGTTTAAAAGTTTCTCCTGTGTCTGACTGTGTATTTTGGTGGTTTTTCGTGAGTTTATTTCGGTTTCGTGTCGGGGTGTCAGACGGGAGCAGGATTACCTCGGTTTTCGGGGTGAAACCGGGGTAGGTCCTGACAATTGGTATCAGAGCATAGGTTTGTCGAGTCTGTCTGGTTTTTCGGGTTGTGAGGTTGTGTTTCGGTTTTTTAACTGTTTCTATGCCTCTTTGAGCGTGCGATTGATGATGCCTCCGAGACGTGAACCCCATCCACGACCTGAAGATGAAGCAATAAGAGGGACTGAGAGTACGACGATTGAGCGAGCCCAGCGGCTCGGGGGTACCACTTTTAGTGGTGGCGCAGATCCTGAGGAAGCCCAAAGGTGGATCACGAGACTTGAGCGGATCTTTGCAGTGATGCATTGCCCACCAGAGAATCGAGTGTTACTAGATACCTTTTTACTATACGGTGAGTCGTACGAGTGGTGGTATACCCTCGAGTTGTCTGGCTGGGACGCCCATACAGTGACCTGGGAAACATTTCAGGAGAGGTTCTTAGATCAGTATTACCCTCGTTCTTTCCGAGATGCCAAGGAGATTGAGTTTCTGCAGCTCCAACAAGGGAATCTGATTGTGGCTGAGTACAAACAGAAGTTTCAGATGTTGTCTCGGTTTGCTCCTGCGTTTGTGGGTACTGAAGCTGAGAAGTGTTGGAGGTTTGAGTTGGGCATGCGAGGTGAGATTCTAGCCATAGTGACGGCCATATCATTTACTACCCTCCGAGAATTGTCGGACGCTGCGGTGCGAGTTGAGGCTAGCTTGCCGGTACGACGCCGGGAGCCATCTTTTTCTAGAGCCTCGAGTCTGAGGACACCGAAGAGAGGTAACTTTAGTGGAGCATCGTCGTCGGGCGATGATCGTTTCGGTAGACCTGGTAGTTTCCAGAGTTCAGGATTTCGTGGTTACCGAGCACAGCCGACTCCGCAAGCTAGTGCGACGTCTGTTGCGTCGACACGGAGACCGAGTCCTTTTGGTCAGGATGTTTGTTTCTACTGTGGGGATCGAGGTCACTTCCGACATGAGTGTCCACTGTTACCACAGGAAGGTGGTGTAGGCCGAGGAGTGGCGGAGCCCGGACAGAGTACAGCATCAGGGACAGCGGGCACTAGAGGGGGTGGTGGTTCCACTCGTAGTTCGAGGGGACGTGGTAGATCTTCAGGATCTCAGGCCCGAGTGTTTTCGATGACTCAGTAGGAGGCTCAGTCGGCACCAGGTGAGGGGACAGGTACTTTTACCAACACTCACACACGGGAATACAAGATCACAATGCCCAAATAATTGGACTGTGTTCCCTAGAACCCTCTAGCCCTCTTACACGTGTCACAATCCTAAAACCCCTCTCACAAGTGGCTCAATCTCAGCCATCCATTTGTCCCTCTCTGTTGTACAAATCCCCAGACAACCAAAAGACCAAAATACCCTTCCTTTTAAGTCAACATTACCATTTTGCCACTACCTTCCTAGACCCATAACTCCCACATCCTAACTCCGATGAATACGTGTCGCCTGTCGTTGAATTCAGGATGACGAGATCTACCTAACTATCCTAGTTCAACGTGTCAAAACCCGGGCGTACGAAAAATCAACTTTTCCCCCTAATTTTAGCCAAATTACGAAAGTGCCCTCAACCTTCCGAACATCATAACTTCCTCCTCGGATGTCGGAATCGGGCGTGCCACCTGTCTACGGATTCGTGACGTCCCGAACTACGTCACGGTCATCGGTCAAAGTCCATTTGACCGCCCGTACTCAAAGTCAACATTTTGATCAACCACCCTGGTCATGTGTTGCATTTTATTTAGTATTTCATGTTCTGGTAATCCATCAATATTCCATTCTTAGATCTTATATGGAGAAACAGAAAATTGAATTTGGGTATATTATTCTTTATACTAGAGATCAAGGGGTGTTGTTCTAGGAGGCCAATTTTTTATAAGGTTGATTGGATTAACATTTTTATGCGTAATTCTATTTACTTGGATATTTTGAAAGGCTTTTTCTACTTGAGTTATTTGGTCCGAGTTTATTCACTCGGGTTCAGACTTAGTGCTAGGATTACTATTTTGGGCACTCAACACGTTGACTGATGCTATTATGTGTTTAACAAGGAAACAAATAACAATGATGCTAGTATGTGTTTGAAAATGGAAATGGTGTCCTGATTTGGATGTTTATTTAAGACCATGGAGTTGCGACTTCAAAGAAAGCCTAAAAGAGTACTTTTGTAAGAATTGGGAAGTGAAGTTGTTGGATATGATATCCCATAATATATAGGAGATATGGGAGTTCAGAAGGAACTCGTGTTATGGTGATAGGCCTAGGTTGTGGATGTGACTGATCTTGGTGTTAGGTCAAATTTGGTATTAGAAATGTTTGTGTGGTTCAGATACAGTTAGTTCGTGGTTTTCGATGTACAATTAAGAGTTAAGTTGATTACACATGATCCTTGTAGTGATGTGGGGTAAGAAACAGTTTGTGTGATTGGTGTGACTCGTGCTGGCTTAGTGTTGAATGTTATGATAATTTTGTGTGTGATATTTGTGTGATATAGTCAAATATGAGGAAATATGTAGACGATTGTTATTCAAATGCTAGTGTACGCAAGACGACGTGGTATAGTATGACTGGATTAAGTTGAGACCTAGTTCAGCTTGGTTATGAGGCTGATGTAATTTGATCTTTGGGTTAGGTTATTACTATTGTGATGTGTCGTAGGATATGACTTGAATAGTGTTCAGTATAATTTCTGAGGTGATGTATGTCATTGAGTTATTAGATTAAGTATTTGTATATCATAAATTAGATCGTTAAGCTCTTAATTTCTATTTTTGTATATTTGGCGATTCACGATTAAGTAAATTGTGTTGGCTTGACTTTGCTGACTTGGCAAATGCGAGACCCAGTGTAGTTGGAAAGGGTTGCTAGTGACATGGTTCCAAGCCCTATGACCTGTGGATGACGAGAAATGAAATTATTGATATCTTGAGGAATGAAATTTTGAGATTAGTGCTTGGGTTAAGAACACGAGTAGAAACCAGACCCTGAAAAGCGTAGTAAATATCTAGACCCGTCTAGATGTTATTGAATATGGTTTTTAAATGTGGCTCGAGCAAATGTTTGAGCTCTGTACTCTGGGTATTATTTTAGTGTTCTTGGTATTTGAATTTCGAGGATGAAATTCATTTAAGGGGAGTAGGTTGTAACGACCCAGACCTTTGAGGAAGGTAAATTTGGCGAGATTGAGTAATACGACGATTTTACCCCCATTAAGTCAAATAGTCAAATTTTTAATATGGACAGTGTTTGGGGATTCCGAGAAGACACTTACAAAGTTTTTGGGATCCTGAGTCCGTAGGCAGGCGGCATGCCAAAAACGAAGGACGTATGAGGTTGATTCGGGTCAAAGAACCCTTAGGGGTATTTTGGCAGTTTTGCTTGGAAGGGTGAAATGGTAATTTCATTCGAGGGATTCTACGGTTATGTAGAAACTTCCCCCTCCCTTATCTCCCAGCCTCCTACCGACTTCCCTTTTGTATATTTATGTGTGTGCTGCTATTGTGTAGGGGTTCGATGAAAGAGAACCAAAACACATCAAAACCTCCACCCGTGGAGGAAAATTAGAAAATTGGGGGAAAAATAAAGGAAATAAGAAGAAAAGAAGGAAAGAAAGTAGAGAAGTAAGAAAGAGGAAGAAAACAAGGATGAAACAGTGAGAGGAGAAGGGGGAAAGGTGAACAAAGAGCCATGGCCCGTGAGGGTTCTTCTTCGGGTTTTGGGTTTGGGTAATGAAACTTAGAACTATTTGTTATAACAGCTTCCTGGAGCACGTACCATGTTATAGGAAAGAAAACCATGGGTTTTAGACTTGGAAATGGCACTGGACAACTCTCGGACGCCATGGTCGTGAAACTTGGAAACTTGAACTGTGAATTCAAGGTAAGTTTATGTTGTTTTGAGATGATAGTGCTTCTCTTGGGTTAATTTCGAGTAGGATGGAAGAAAAAGGAATGAAAACTATCAAGAATTGATGGAGAAACAGACGGGTTGGACTCGTTGGGTCGGGTGACTTGGTCTGCAAGAACTGGGTCTGTTGCGAGGAAGGGGATGACATTGTTGAAGCGTGTGAATCCCACGCGTAACAAGAGTTCTGAGTATGTGGGGGCGCATGAGGGGTCATCTTGAAATGTGATCAACATGAAAGTTCATGTATTCGACCTTATGAGTCCAACGATATAATTTTTGAGGTGATCAGCTATCATCTCAAGATAGTTTTAACCATTTGAAGTTTATGTTTCATTTTAAAAATTGTCTAAAAATCCCAGAAAATTAGGGGATTAATATGTGAGTTAATTGGGATGATTAGTGATCCTAAGAGTGATCTATGATAGGTGGGAATGGTTTTGGGATTTACGGAAGACGTGCAATCCAGTATTTGACAACGTGAACTAACTTTAAGTGGACCCTTTCTTTCGTGAAACTATTATGCATGGATCTTTATCGTTTTAAATAATTTTCTATGTGATTTCAATGACCTGTGATTGATTGGCAATTTATATGATTTTTGGTGATTTTATGAGTATTTAAGTACTCCATTTATGACACATTTTCGAGATGGTACTAGATTGATAATTTGTTTACTCCCGGGGTTTCAGATTGGGATTAGATTAGGAATGTTCTATGCGTGTTTTAAAGTCTATTTATTGATGATGGTGAATTTTGGATGATTCACAATAATTGTTTGATGCACGTTTTACTAGGAAGTCGTATGTGTTGTATTTTGGGTAATTATGGAGTTTGAAGTTTTTTAATTGCTATGAATTATAAAAAGTATGATCTTGCTATTTAAGTGGTGATTTCATGACATATGGGATGTGATATGATGTGTTGTGAGAACCATCCTTGAGATGTTGGATTGATTGGATGGTCTCAGACGTCGAGGTAATGCTCTATAGTTCCTAAGACCGATAATGTGAAGGATAGTCTCGGACGTCGAGGTAATGCTTCGTAGTTTCTGAGAATGGTGAGTAGTATTAGACGTCGATGTAATGATCCGTAGTTTCTGAGACTACGACCGTTACTCGGACGTCTAGGTAATATTCCGTAGTTCCTGAGCTGGTCCACACTCAGACGTCGAGTTGGGCTCCATAGTTTCCGTGTGATATTAGCATACCGGTAGTGCATATTTGATATGATGATTCAGTTTGCAGGCATCGAGGATGGGTTGACTCGGTATGATTGGCTGGTACAGTATGGTTGGCTTGGTGTGATCGTTGTGGGTGTGCATTTGTTATGATCGTGTATGTGTTGGTATTTGATATGGCTTTTATGGTTGCCTTGGTTTATGTTGTTATTGGATTTCTTAATATTGCACGTGTTTTGAGGTTTCGTGTTTTATGGCTGGTTTAGTGAGATTATGATTTTCTCTTTATGCATGCATAGTTTTTCCAAAAATGAGGGTAGTGAGTATGTTTTACGATTTCTTTTTTTGAAATTGTGTTCTTAATGTATCCTTTTTAGGTCCACTCACATTGTTTTCTGGTTTTGAAACCCTCCAGGGCCGTTGCACTAGAACTGAGGCTACTCGAGAGATGGAGGCATGAGCTAGTAAGATGTACGTGTATCCCTTGTCTGATAGGGCTCCAAGGGTAATTTTAGTATCTCAACTACCTGTTAGACAAGAGCAAGGCCCGGGTGTGGTTTACGAGTCATTTCTTGGGTCTGGTCTTATCAAATTTCCTCAGAAGATTCATAGTGAATCTATCAAGAAAAACTCAAGCATTTTCCTTATTAGTAAAAATAAAGGATATAGAAGAGTTCAAATGGGAGGAGCAACATCATGCTGCCTTCAAAAAACTCAAAGAATATCTATCCAAACCTCTAACTCTAATGCCACCAAAAGTAGGTAAATATTTGAAGCTATACATATCTGCATCACAAAACATTTTTGGAAGCTTGGTAGCTCAAGATAATAAGAAAAGGAGCAAGTAATATACTACTTAAGTAGGACCTTAATGGAAGTCGAGGAAAAGTACACAATGGTGGACAAGTTTTGTCTAGCGTTATATTTCATGTCCATCAAATTAAGACACTACCTATTACCTTTCACCATCTGGATTATTGCTCAGAAGGATTTGTTAAAATACATGTTATCACGACCTATCTTAAGAGGAAAGATTGGAAAATGGACCTTGGTTTTATGCGAACTCAACTTACAATATGTGCCACAGAAGGTAGTAAAGGGGCAAGCCATTGCTAACTTTCTAGCAAAATACCAGGTTGTCGATATCGGAAGAGAGCCAAATATAAGGGTTAGTATGTTAACGATATTTCCTTGGAAATTGTATTTTGATAGATCTAAGACTAAAGATTCAATATGAACTGAGATTTACTTGATCGATCCAGAAGGCATCTCCCACCAGTTTTTGTTTAAACTAGAATAGGGAAACATAACCAACAATCAAGCGGAGTTAGAAGCATTAATCATTAGAATGAGATATTGATTGAAATGGGAGCACGACAAGTCGAAATCTATGGGGATTTGAAATTGGTAGTTAATCAGATAACTGGAACCTACATGACAAGACCCGCCCCGATCCCTCGGGGACCACAAGGGGACGTGCCATGCTCCCGTCTGACACCTGAACTAACATTCCAAATTTAACCTCAAAAGTTTAAATGCATAAATAACCAAATTAAAGTAATACATCAAATCCGAAATTTAACCGATGTCAGACAAGGGATAAAGTCCAAAATTACAAATTCCGAGCACGACTCTAAATTAATCCTGCGGGTCAACCCACCCAACAGGGGTTCAGGTACGCAGAAGTAGATCTATGCCTCAGCCTCAGGATCCTCCTCTACCTCAGTAGCACAGCCTGGAGGGGTTACCAAAACATTAAGGGTGAGTGGGCCGAAACTCAAAGTTTATAAAAACAGTTTCATAAATAAACATATAATTTTACCCCTCCGTTTTCCAAACATGCATGCATCAGCATTTAAAACCATAAATCATATACAATAACCATAAGGCATATAATAAAACCATAAACATAATCACAGTCACTGCACTATGCACTCCAATCCTGACATCCCAGATGTTCGACGTCCCTGACGTCCAATAAGTCACAGTCCCAAGGGTACGCGTGCCACTCGGGGTCTCAATCCTAAGTCCAATCCCCGAACCAAGTCCGGGTATGGCATCCCAGATGCCTAGCGCCTAGACGCTCGACGTCCCAGACGCCCAAACATAGCAATCCTGTTCCTGAGTCATTCTACGGTCCGGTTCCTCCGTAGAATGGCCCATCGCAGGCATTGCACCGTGACTACTCTGGTGTACCCCATCCGGAGGAGACAGTATAATACGAGTATATCTCTACAGTGCAGTACCAAATATAGTCATCGATATCCACATGCATATATATATATATATATATATATGTATATAGAGTTAAAATCCAAAACCATACTCAAGTTTCACCAGACGGGTCTCAAGCCCAAACAATGTAAAACGTGCCATAGTCATAATTTCAAGATCATCAAAACCATTTCTTGATTCCAGCATGTGAATATATAAGTAAATCAGAAAACATTTATGCATGCAAGAGTTTAATGAAATCGGGCCCACTCACAGTACGATCCCGCGCATACAAACTTGTTCCGGGATTATCGTACGATTCCTGTCAGTCCAAATCACATGTAAGGGTCACTATAGATCCTTAACATTCATCTAAAAAGTCCAAAATAGAAACCGGCTCGGGGAAGCCGTCCGAACACGCTTCCCGAGATAATCGGCCCTAGTCTGACCCACTTAACAATCTCAGATCAACATGGTTATTTTACTAAAAATGTTCAGAATGATGAGAGGATAAAAATTCATGTTGACATTGATCAGAGATAAGGCTCAACGCGCCCTTATGCGGCGCCCAAAGTGGCTGCGCGTGAAAGTCACGCGCCTGACACTGTAGCTAAAGTGTCACCATCTTCACCCGATTGCCTGTTAAACGGGTCTATCACCCGCGGCTTGACCCGATCAATTACCCATCAATTCCTACTCGATTCCATTCTTTTTTTATTCTACAATGTTCATTTACCATCCAATTTAGGTTCTGTGACATTAAATAGCCTTGACAGGCCCTTAAACGACCCTTCGACCCATGATCAACCAAACGGGTCGATCACCATAACTCTCTGGTTTCCAAACTATAATCAAATTAACTTCACGGTAAGCATTCTAGGGCTAAAACGAACCAAACTGAACTATCAATTGGACAAGAAAGTACCTAGAAGTCGTCGTCCCAAGCTCTGTAACATCCTTGAAAACAGTAGCCTTCGTCCCAGCTCAACCGTGGCTGGTTCCCCTCGATTTTGATGTGGTTGAGTTCCAAACACTCCCAGAAGACTAAACTAGGCCTTGGTTTGGTCCAACAAGCTCCAGAAATCAAAACCCGATATTCCCTCCAATTTCCCGAAACTAGGTTTTCTCTGCTTTCCTCTCAAATTCTCAGTCCTTCCTCCAGCAGAGTGAATTTCACTCAGAAACCCACTCAATTAATGGAACCGTGCCACCTAACAGCTCGTGGAAGCCAAGCTGTCCACTGAGAAATGTTTTCCGCAAAGCTTCAAATTTACTAAAGAAATGCCTGTGTTTGCTGGATTGAATCAAGCCATGTTCCATTGCCTTTAAGGCTTAAACAAGTCCTTATTTTCAGTCCACTAACAGTTTAAACTAATGGCTTGATCAGAAGCACCAAGTATGTTCGTGGTCCCTGTTTTCCCACGGCTGCTACATTAACCAGGATGTAAAATGACCAAAATGCCCTCAGTTCTGAAATTACCAAAATGCCCTTCGCTTTCCAGACCCGTAACTCAGCCATCCGATGTCCGAATTTAGCGTGCTGCCTATCTACGGACTCAGGGCATCGAGACCTACCTAACGGTCCTCGAATCGTGTGAAAATCAGTTGTCAAACGAAAGGTCAACATTTTCCCCTTTTTCATCCAAATTACGGAAATGCCCCTGAACTTCCGATAGTCATAACTTTTTCCCTGATCTTCCTAATTGGACGTGCCACCTGTCAATGAACTCGTAACGTCCCGAACTACGTCACGGTCATTGGTCAAAGTCCGTTTGACCTACCAATAAAAAAGTCAACAATTTGGCAATACAACTCACAAGGGTAAAAACGTCAATTAATTCAATAATTTACAATATAAAAATCCTCGAATTTCCGGGGTGTTACACTACACATGTAGCAATCTCAGCGTAACCAACTATCACGCTACTGTGGCATCGTTATCTTCGAAATTTATCGACCTAACCATCAAACACATATAGAGAAAAGAAAACTCGGAGACCAAAGAAATGGCCCAAATTGGTTCTGGAATACTGTTCCAAAAAGGTAATGTGAGAAAAATATTAGGGTAGATAAAAGATCTTTACCTTTAATACTAGAGAGGGATGTCGAGCTGGAGTTCATGGAGGATGGACCAACAAATACATTGAAACGAGCCCTCTTTGCCATTTTTGCGACCATTTTTTCCTCAGACCAACCATCAGGGTGAAGGCGTCCAGTGTAAGAACCCGTCCCTAATATTGGGATTATATATTAATTAATTATGGATTTTGGTATGATTAATTGGGGATTAATTGAGTGAATTCGGACGGACGGTGTGAAATGACCGTTTTACCCCTAATCTTATGTAAAATGTTAACTTTTGACTCGGGGAGTCAAACATACGAGGAACGATGACCGTGACGTAGATCGGGACGTCACGAGTCCGTAGATAGGCGCCACGTCAAAATCGGACGTCGAACGGGGAAGTTATGGTCACGGAATCGAAATCGGGAACTTACGTCTTGGGATTCGAATTAAATATTAATTAAATCTAGTTGGCAGATATTTTAATGTGGGACCCTTGGATGAGTGACACTTGTCACTCATCCCATTGGTCCATGCCCCTAAATTGTGGATCTAAATGTGATTGGATGGCTTAATATTAAAATAATATTATTTTTATTTATTTTTTATTTTCCCCTCACATTTCTCTCTCTTCTTCCCCGTGAACCCCATCTTCATCGTCTTCTTTATTTTCTTTTTCAAAACAATGAAACCCCCCCCCCCCCCCCCCAACACACACACACACTAAACCCTTTAATCCTCATCAATAGTATTTGAGCCATGAATGAAAATGAATGAGAGTGATTCTGAGGGACGGGCTGAGCCACGACGGAGGAGAATCGAAAACCATGAACCCGTGAGAAATAATCCATACAAACACTTTCAAAACATCCTTCTTTGATTGTGACTTGTGAAGGAAAAAGAGAGAATGAGGGGAGACGATGTGGATGGTGTTAACGACGACGACCGTTGTGGACGGTGGCAGGAAAACAGTGGCGGTAAGTGTTTGTGTTCAAAATTAGTGAATGTTGCTTCGATGGTTTCTGACCGATTTGGTGGTTTGGACGAGGTCCCTTGAGGTGAGGCGAGTCGAATGGGCTTGGACTGGAAGGCAGAGGAGGCCAGATTCCATAGCAATTCAAGGTTGCAGGTCGTGGTTTCAGTGCCCATTCAAACAGGTAATCTCTAGGCTCGAGTTCGTGTTTTTGAGGTTATGAATCGATTACAAGTGATGGTACGAAGGGATAAGAATTAATAAGATTGAAAATGGGGTAGAATTGGCTGAGAACTGACCTCGTCGGTCCAGTTGAACCGGAAACCAGTGAACCGGTTCAGATTGGGTTCGTTGGAGGTTGACAATGAATAGTACCCAGCGAGTGGGTTTCACGTGCAGCCGTTTGCGACGATGCGTGGGGGCGCGTGGGGAACTTTTGGGACACGTGTTCAACATATGAAATCATCCTTTCGATGTAACGTACATTTTGGGACTGGTTTCGAGTAGATCGGATATCGTTTCGATATAGTTTGGGATGTCCGAATATTTAGGATCGAGTTTAAATACGTTTAAAATTCCAAAAAAATTATGAGGATTTAATGGAAGGTTATTGGAAGTGTTAATGACCTTAGAATGTGATTTGGACAGGTCTGGGAGTTCCAATGATGGTGATTTAGCCCAGGGAGGCTTATGACACGTATATCGAGGCAACATCGTAGGATGGTCTGTGAGTGGACATTGTTTTGTAAACTGTGATGCATGCATAACTGTTTTATATGTTTTGCATATGTGATTTCTATGATGATGATTGTGATATTGGTGATTTACATATTTGCACGTATTTCGAGATGATTTTCGTATTTGTACGTATATCGAGATTTATGGTTTTAATAATGGTTCAATGGTATGATTTTGGATTTGGAAATATGGAATCGAGCTTGAGACCCATTTGGTTTACGAACTATCAGAATTGGAGTGCATTTGATTGAATGAGGCATCGGGCTAGGGGCTCAGTTGCTTCACGAAATCGGGCATAAGGCCCAATTGTGTTTTATGAATGTGATTTCGGGTTGGGGACCCATAAATGGATTTAGATAAATGGATTTGAATTTGAGAAATTGGATTTGGGGATTACGATGGTTTAATGGAAATTCCAGGCATAGGCGCATTTTAACGGTTTGAGGTGATCTATGAAATGGTTTTCCATATACCATCCTTATATCTATGGATAGTCTCCTCCAGTCGTCTGGGACGCTGGAGTAGTCATTGTTCATTGCCTGCGAGGGGTCAATGCACGGAGCGACTGGACCGTATAGGGACTCAGGAGCAGGATTGCTAGACGTCTGGGATGTCAGAGATTGACGCGGGTTGAGACCCCGGGTACCACGCGTAGCTTGGACCGTGACATGAAGTCTGGGACATCAGGCGTCTGGGACGCCATGCATATGGGATGCCAAGGATTGGTATATAACGGTATTTTATGGAATTGTGATTTATGGATTTACTAGATTGTGGATTTGTATTTCGGATTTATTGAATTTATGAAATGGTATTTTAGGGTTAGTGGTTTTGGGCAGTGGCCCACATGATTGGATTTACGGTTTTGGGTTGAGTTACCAGATACTTGGATTCGTGGTTTTGAGCTATGACCCTAATGATTTAATTAAAGTAAATGGTTTGATTATTGGTTTTCGAATGCATGCATGCTTTTTAGTGAAGGGCATAAATGTCTTCTTATGAAATGTGTTTGATTAAACTATTAATTTTTTTTGTCCACTCACGGATTTTAAATGATTTTAATGCCCTTCAGATTGATCACGGATGCGGGCGGTAGTAGAGACCGAGACATCGCACTCCTCTACCGATCCTGGCACGTTCTGGAAACCCCAAATGGATTGAGGTTGTAAGTTATCCCTTGTCTGACACTTCGTGTCAGACGGGAGCATGACACATCCAGCGATAATCTTGGGGGGATTGGGATGGGTCGTGCCATCTAGGAGCATGGGCTATGTATCCATCATCATAGCCATTCTTGAAGGCGATTTGGGATATGGTCTCAATATGGCGATCCTGAACTTTGATCATCCCTAGAAGTTCTAAGACTAGGGTCTTAAGAACAACGTGCTCCCTTTTTAGATTGTTCAAGCTCTAGAGACATGTTTTGATAATAACCTTCGAGGGTCTGGACTTGTTTCTGAAAAGATAGCAAGGAAATGGCAGAGAACTGAATATTGTTCTGTTTGTCCAATTGGTGAGCATGCACCAGGTCTTGCAGATGTTGGATCTCATCCGACTGGATTTCCACTAGACATCAGAGGTTAATGGTTTTATTCTTAAAGAAAAGCAGAAGTTGTGCGCGTGATTAAGGGTTAAGGAGCTTGGTTGTTTGTTCGCGGTATTATCAGTGGTAGCCATGTTTAAAGGTTGAGAATGAGAATGTTGGATTTGCATAGTGTGCATTTTATAGGCCAACTAGCATAACTTACGTTAGCCAAGAATTATTACTACATGCAAATTCAAATTATCTCAAAAGGACACATGGGGTCTGCTAAACAGTGAAACATCGAGAGTCAGAATCCAGCTTGAAAAGATAGGCGGTGAAAAGATAAAAAGTGTTATTGTAAGGAGAAGATAAGATTACATCGAAAACCATAATAGATCAGAAGCCTTAAAAGAAGAACCACTAAATATGTACCATTGTATGAAGTTTCCCAACCGCACGATCAATGAAACCCTAGTCAAACCCATCATGGTAAGCCACCACCCTTATCTGTTGACCTAGGGTATCTTGGAATGCAACTTCAGCTCTGAGTTGCTCCTCCTTATCCTTCATGGCAGCAACCTCCTCTTCTAGCTGCAACAGTGCATCCATGGCGTCATTGACCTTCTCATAGAGAGAGATGATCTTGAGTTCAACCGATGCCCATTTTCGAGACGAAGGATCAGCTCTGCTTCCTCCGAAACTTGACAAGCATGAAGTTCCCACCTCAGATTAGTGATGATCTACAACTGATCCTAAGATTGAACATGTCAATTTATAGGAGTTTGTCTACATAAAATTTTGGCAGTTGAAAGTATAAACAAAAAGATAAAGACACTTGTAAAAAAATGAACTTATATTAAACGGAGAGTATTTTTAGATTCCAATAAAAAAATTAGGGCTGGGCCACTTAGAGAATGACCTCTACGAGCTCTCTATGGACTGCGTCATCCTACTCTCGGGCAGATCGACGATTCTTATTCGGAGCTCCCTCTTCCTCCTCCGACGACAACCCATCGCAGTAACATCCTCATAGCCTTGGTTGAGAATGTCAGAACAACACTAGAGCCCAGCGTCCCGGACAGGTCCTGGCCCTTAGAGACAGTATCAGACTTTTCAGATGTACCCCTGGAAAATGCGAGGCATTTTTCTCCGAGATTCTTCACGATGTTATTGACAAAGAGGTGTGATGAAATCGTTGATTGTGGCTGGTATTTATAACCAGAAGATTTAGTTGGGGGTTAATCTCAAGATACGTGAGGAGTAATGAGCATTAATCAGAAGTTATTATAGTTGTGACCTCTACATGTCTCGAGGATAGTTTTCAAAATTACAAACTATGCCTCCAAAAAATCAAAACGGGCGACCTTTGGTTAAACAAAAAAGGAGCAAAAAGGCCCAAGAGGCTGAAAAGCCTAAATTATTATAGGTCTAACAACCCGCCAAAAATGGCTTGGAGGCCCACTTTCTGCATCCTGATGTTGAAGGAAAGGGTCATCTCTTCGACAGAAGCTTCATGAGCTCGTTTCTCCCCTCTTTGAAAATTTTCCCGGGTAATTTCCCTTTGATGCTTGGCAGACTCATACTGTTTCTTGAGTCGTGCGTAGGTGGCCTCAGCTTCTGCGAGTTGGGCACGGAAAAACCCTAATTCCTAAAGCATTTCCGATATATTGCTCTTATACGAATGAATTTTTCATAAGATATGAGGTAGCTTTGGAAAAAATCATCCAACTCGACCCGCGTAGGAACATCTATCGGAGGAGGACGCTGATCCGAGTGGGCTGGGAGAAGATATCTCCGAAGATTCTCAAGAATTGGAAAAACCAAAAGAGAGGTAGATAATGTTGTGGGGATGGATCGAGAGTAAACTTCGACAACCTGAACTAACTCTTCTAGGTCAGAAAAATCATCCCTAGCCACGAATGACCTAATTACATCCTTGGCAGCCTCAAGTTTAGATTACTCTAGACCCGAAGGTTGAGAAACACAAGAAACAGATGAAACAATGAGGGCCACATTAGATTCAAGGTGGTCGAGTTCAGTAGAGAGACTAACCTATAAATCAGGGGAAATAGATTCAGAATGAAAAAGCAGGAACGTTTCATGAGGTTGGGAATTCAGAAGAAGGGATTTATCGGGACAATGTCATTTGGAGAGGGAAAAGTCAGAGGAATGGAAATTGCAAGCATTGACGAGGACACCATTGGGGATGGAATGTCTAGAAAACTGTAGTCTTTAATGCTCATTAAATGGTCAAAATCAGAAGGGTTGTACGGAGCATCCTCAATCCAAAGAAGGAAATTACCAGTCTAGAACATCCATACTCGTTTGTCGTCCAAAACATCTACATATATAGAGAAACTAGATGTTAAGGGCTAATAAGTAATGAAACTAGCACATCGGAAGAAGCAGTACATGTTGGAGCTTGATTATCCTCTACTTTCCTTCGTTCAACTAAGGTCGAAACAACCGGGTTGAAACTAATAGCACGCTTCAATAACAAGAATTGACGAGCACATACCTCCCTAGGAGTGAAGCTGAAGTTTTCCTCGAAGAAGGAAGCCCACCCAAGTCAAATGCAGCGGTACATCCATACAAGGCCTCCGTGGTAGGAGAAAAAATCACGAGTGCATTGGAGGGAAAACCCCGGGCGATGATGTCTAACTCAGAATAAAAAATTCCCAAGCAGAATGACGTCCCAACATTCCCACCTTGTACGTATGGTACAGGGATGGCTTGGTAGAAGCCGAGTTGACGAGCACAATAATAGGTTGATACACCTCAAATCCAGGGGATAACCTATTGTTCTTGCCACTACCCTTCAGAAGGTTGTGGGTGAGGATACAACTTATAAAATCTTGAGTCTGAATCTTCCTACAATCAGGATCTACTCACAACTAGAGAAAACCTCATTCTCGAAACCACCAAAATTTTCTAATCACACAGGCCTCCCAATGATCCCAAGGACGAGAGAATAGTGAACAAAAGAAGGACATATAATTTCTAGTGGAAAGTGAGAGAGGATGTAAGCGCATCAGCAATTGAGATGGAACTACATCATTGAGATACTCGATCTGTCAACTTTGAAATTGAGGGAACGCCCAGTTCAACCATACCTGGATCATCGAAAGGAGGCCATCCAAAGAAACTGATTTCATGAGTTGAAGAACTATGGAATGCAGAAACACTATAGATATGGGCCAGAACAAAGGGCCCTAGACCTATGTTTGAACGAGATGCTAGTGCTTTAGTAAGTGGGGCCCATTCTAGGGTAGGGCACCTCATGGTATTAGGAAACACAAATCAGTCCAACCATAGGCGGTAGAACTGGATCTTTTCATAGATAGACCCTAAGTAGAAGCCTGGGTACCCCAAATTTTTTAACTCACTTTCAGCCTTATGTCATTCGTCTCTAGTGAATGGACAGAAAGCAGAGAGAAATTGGGACAAAAGAACTACTGAAGAGACGTCTAGAGGCAGTCTAACGATCAAAGGACCGTGATCCTCGTTTGAGTTGGGCTGAAGCGAGAATATAAAGTCAGCCACATCTCCTGATGTCGACAACACAAACTAACCAGCCATATCCAAGAGAGTCGGCGTCATGGGTCCAACTCCGAAATCAAATGTGTTCATACTACTGTTCTACAAACATAGAGCCGAACGCAGAATACCAGACTCAAGAACCATGGAGAGAGTGGAATGGCCTACCAAATGGTATATGTCGTTGCTCTGGAGCTCATCCGAGTACATCTGTTGCATCATTTGAACCCACAGTTCCCAATGACGTGTGAGGCTTGCATGATCCAGAGAGGGAAATAGATGCTTCCATATGGGGTCCAAGTTCACCCACATGAATGACTCCCACTGCGATATGGAGGGAGCTCGAAAGCTTTTTAAATGAAGATTGAGAGCTATTGCTCTATCTAAAGGAGAACCTTTCAAGTAAGGACCAAGAACTAAACGATGATTAAAATTAGTTGTGCGACAAGGATTGACAGGACCCGCCCTAACTGGACTTTGATAATCGTGCCCGATCCTGCTCCCGTCTGACAAGTCAACTGAAGTCCCGAAAGTACCCTTCAGCTCCTATCAGACAAGGGATAACTGCACTGATTCCCACTCATGCCTCCGCCTCTCGATCAGCCCCGAACTTCGTGCCACGGCTGGAGGGTCATCAAAACAGAAAAAGTGTGAGTGGACAAAAATAATATCATTTAAATTACATTTCGAAACACATAATTTACCCTCCAGTTTATCAAACCATGCATGCATAGGGGAAAAACATATGAATAACAATCACTGGCTTTCCAGCCAAATCACAAAACAAATCAAATCCAGGCTCTCAGGCCAAAACAAATGAAAACATAAGCACCTGGTCACACAGGCCAAAAACCCGTACTCAATACCAGTACGTAATCACAATCAACATCAAACAATACAATCAATCAATCAATCAATCCATCAATCCGCATTATTCACAAGTGCACAATCAATCACACAGTCACATCCGCACTACGCGTAGGCCAACCTCGGTAACTGCACTCAGGCACCATCCGAGTCATATCCATCATGTCTGGGAACTGCACACGCACCATCTAGAAGTACCACATACTCGGGAACTGCACTCACGCAACATCCGAGCCACGTCTAGTAACTGCACTCGCACCATCCAGCACATGATCCAGTATCCAGTATCCACAATCACAAACACAATCCATACCAAAACACATATCAATCATATCCATGACCTCAAATCAAGTCATAAGCATTCCCGACAGGGTTTCAAGTTCAAATACCAATTATACGTAAATCCGTAAAATCACATTGAAAACATGAAAATAATTTAGAAATCATCAGTGACTCACCAATTAGGTCAAAATATCCTTTTCAAAACCTTTTTGACTCTAGGCCTAGCCCAAAATACCATTTGTACATTTCCTCGAAAAATGTGCCCGAAAGACCGATTAAAATAATCATTAAATCACACATAATCATGCCACATCATCAAGACATCATTGCAAGCCAAATCATGCAATCAATAATGTAAAACATTTAACTATGCATGCATCATGGTTTATAAAACAAACGTCCACTCACACACCGTCCACGCTGCTCGCTTCCCGAGCTGCACACGTTCCGTAATTTTCGACACTTGCCAGGAATCTCGAATCCTATCCAAAATCATTATGCAGGATTACTAACAACTCAAGGGTTACTAACAACTCAATTTACATCATATCAATTCCCCGTAATTTTCTGGGATTTAAATAGTATTTTAAAATATAACATAAACCGTCGGACCCTCGAAACATTATCGAGACGGTGTCTGATTGACTCGAAACCAACTCTAATAGGTCCGTATCATCGAGAAAAACAAAAAGTATGTTGGACCCAAAGCCAAATTCCCAGCCACGCACCAGCTACAGTAACCATGTTACTGTTCATCGTCGTCTCTACCTGTTTCCTCTGCAAACGGGTCCTGCGGTGTAACCCGATTCAATCCTGCCTCCGATTGATGCATGCCGCTTGTCTACGGATTCAAAGACCCGAGAGCTATCCAACGGTCTTCCCGGAAAGTCCAAACAAGGTCCAAAACAAAAAGTCAACTTTCAGCCCTTACCACCAAGGGCAAAATCGTCATTTTCCTAAAATTTTCCAAATTTTCGTTTTTCAAATTTCCGGGTCGTTACAACCTTCCCCCCTTAAAGAATTTCTTCCCCGAAATTCGGTCACGTTATTTATTAAACCAAAACACACAACAGTACAACTGTACAAGAATATACATGACAAGAACAACATAACAACAGATAACAATAATCACAACATCTACAGGCACACCAAGATCTGGCAACCCCCTATTACAGTTTCCACGGTCTACGTTCGCGAACTCGAAGGCCGACCCAGACCTGGTCGCCCAGTTCTGGCTCTACTGGTACCGATCGACATTGGTCCTTGGTGTCGACCCACAACTGTACAGTTTGTCGCCCCTTGATCCGACCGGTAGAGACTTTCTCTCCTAATGTGACCACGCACTCCACAATGAAAGCAAGTGATTGGTGTACGCTGTGATGGCGATGGAATCGAAACACTATCCGATTGTTCTGAGGTAAGGGGCCGTGACATACCTCCTCGAGTATCTTCTGGGTTATCTCCTTGACTCGTACTTCCGGTACTCTGATGCTCTCGGTAGCTTCCCGAGCTTCTATCACGCTCTCGAATGGGTAAAGTCGCCTCCACTCGAGCAGCAGCATCTGATAATTCTCTCAGGGTCGAATACGAACCTACCGTCACATCGCCCCGTATTGCATTCCTCAATCCCTGCTTAAACCTTGAACACTTATCTTCCTTAGTTGCCATATACAGAGGAGAAAAATTTGATAAGTTCAAGAATTTCTGCTCGTACTCGGCTACTGATAGATTCCCCTGCCTCAAGTGAAGGAACTCAACTTCTTTAGCATCTCGGAAGGATTAGGGGTAAAACTGATTTAAGAAACGATCTCGCAAAGTCTCCCACGTCAAAGTATGAGCAGTTATACCAGTCATTTGTAAGCCACGCCACCATCTTACAATTAAATCGTCTAACACTATCGTTTAATCTCGAATTTAAGGTCTGCGATGTAAATTACCAGATTAAGTACCTCAATCCCTTCGATCAAACGTCGAGTTTTCTTGTTGAAAGGTCAACATCTGCCCCGTTTAATATCCATCGATTTCTTCAAATTGATTCAGTCAAATGCTTCATAGAAGATTCCTGAGTAGGTTTCCAACGTCAATTTCGTCTTTGAATATCTCCAGGTGCTCGACTCAATCTCGAAAAGCCGAAGTCTTCACCCCTTCGGTTCTACAGCAAAATGACTTCAATTCCCTCAATTTCTGAGTGGGTTCAACTCGCCTTAACCTCAAAAAGCTTAAATCAAATTCAATTACAATAATTCTGGTCCGTAAAGTCCAATTCGAACATCGATCACTCTTTAAATTTCACTATTATGGGTCTCGGGTTTAGGGGTCTGTTTTCCTCAATTGTCCCCTCAGTTTCACTCGTTTTCTCTGTGATTTCCTCTTCCTGTCTCAGGTGCTATCTCTTGGCCCCCCTCACCGATCAATTTGATAAAATTAAACAAGGAAATTTGGGCGGGTTATTTTGTTTGTGTTCGGCATTCAAAGCCACCAATCTTTCACACATGGTGACAAGTGTCACCATATGGCCAATCCACGCCCAAATTAAGTGGATCAGCTAGCCTAATCATCACAATTATCCCAGCTGCAGAAAATTACCATTTTACCCTTGTTATAACAAATTACCAAAATGCCCCTCATAGTTCTAGACCCATAACTTTTTCGTTCGGACTCCAATTGATGCATGTCGCCTGTCTACGGATTCAGCGTCCCGAGAGTTGTAACAACCCGGAAATTCGAAAAAACGAAAATTTGGAAAATTTGAGGAAAATGACGATTTTGCCCCTGGTGGTAAGGGCTGAAAGTTGACTTTTTGATCGGGACCTTGTTTGGACTTTCCGGGAGTACCGTTGGATAGGTCTCGGGACGCGCGCGAGCATCCCATCCTGTTAACTGTAAAGCATGCCACCACCGGTATGCATGGCCATCTAAAAGAAAAGTGGCTAATAACACCATGTCCTCCGGGGGACATCCCAAAATGTCAAAGATCCGCTCCAAATGAGTAATCCAATCATCAGCACCATCAGGCCCCGAATCACCACGAAATACAGTAGCTCCTAACCGTTGAGCTCTCTCGATACCCGGGCCTTCCCTAACCCGATCCTCGTCCCTCTCATCTTCAGGCCGTGCACGGGGTGCACGTCTCGGAGGCATTATGGAACAACAGAAATCAATAACCAAATGCTCTGATACCAATTTGACAGGACCCGTCCCTACTGGACTTTGATAAGCGTGCCCGGTCCTGCTCCCGTCTGACAAGTCAACTAAAGTCCCGAAAGTACCCTCAGCACCTGTCAGACCAGGGATGACTGCACTAATTTCTGTTCATGCCTCCGCCTCTCAATTTGCCCCAAATGTCGTGCCACAGCCTAGAGGGTCACCAAAAACAAAGGTGTGAGTGGACAAAAAGAATATCATGTAAAACACATTTATCAAAACACATCTTTTACCCTCCAGTTTATCAAACCATGCATGCATAGTCACGGAGAGTTGTAGAACCGGGCCGGGCCTCAGTGGCCGAATATGAACAACGATTTCTGGATTTAGCTCGCTTTGCTCCAAGAGTTGTAGTCACAGAGAGTGCTAAATGTAGACGTTTTGAACTTGGTTTACGAGACGATATTCGAGCCGCTGTGACTGTGGGATCATATGGCACCCTTCGAGATCTCTCAGATGCAGCTATCAGAGTAGAGGTAAGTTTGTTGGCTCGAGAACGATCTTTGAGTTCTGGACGACGTCGAGAGCGTCAGGAAACTGAGACAATGAGTCAGGGGACGTCGTCAAAAAGAGGTAGTTCTGGCCTTGGATTTTCTGGATCTCTGTCAGGCTTTAGCGGGGGAGGACAAGGACATCCCTTTGACCCTACAGCAGTCCCTCAGGCATCTGTCCAGTCGAGTAGAGCTTCAGTACCGTCACCTAGCAGACCTTATACCCGATATACCCATTTCGGTAGGGGTACCTGTTATTTCTGTGGTGAGTTTGGACACATCCGGAGAAATTGTCCACACCAACCAACGGGTGGTAGCCCGAGTGACAGTCATACAGAGCAAGGTTCGGGAATGGCCACAACCTCTGGAGCTGCAAGTGGGAGGGGAACTGGCAATACTAGGGGTGCACCACGAGGACGTGGTCAAACTTCAGGCCCACTTGCTTGGGTATTCGCTCTTCAACAACAGGATACTAATGAACCGCCCGAGGGGAATTCAGCGTAATGGTGGTACCCCGGGGATAGATGTGGTGTACATTTGTAAATGTTGTTGTATTGTTGTATGGTTGTTTTATAAATAAAGTGATTGTATGTTTGTTCCATTCATCTTGTATTTGAATTTCAGGGACGAAATTCTTTAAGGGGGGAAGGTTGTAACAACCCGAAAATTCGAAAAACAAAAATTTGGAAAATTTGAGGAAAATGACGATTTTGCCCCTAGTGGTAAAGGCTGAAAGTTGAATTTTTTATCGGGACCTTGTTTGGACTTTCCGGGAGTACCGTTGGATAGGTCTCGGGACGCTGAATCCGTAGACAGGCGACATGCATCAATCGGAGCCCGGACGAAAAAGTTGTGGGTCTGGATAGCTCAGGGGCAAAATGGTACTTTGTGACATGAAGGGTAAAATGGTAAATTGGGTCGTCAAGTCCTTAACGGTGCAATAGTTAAATGGTTTAAGTGGCTGATGCAGCCTATTTGGATTAGGATTTTGTACCATGTGACATTTGTCACTTACCTAGGTTAATTAGAGGCACTGTTGAATGCCTAACAAGGACAAATCAACCGCCTAAATCCTTGTTTAAATTCCTAACTCAGATTGATCAAGGAGGAAAACAAAAGACACAGGGAAATTCAGAGGGAAATTGTGAGTGAAAAACGAAGGGGAAACAGGAGAGAAAACAGAGAGGAAAACCGCAAACCCGAGAGGAAAAACCCGAAATCGACCTTGGAAAATTGAACTTTGATTGTCACGTTTGAGCTTAAGCCAGGCCGAATTAAGATTAGAATTAGTCTTCTGGGACGATTTCGAGTCGAACCACATTAGAAAGGAAGACAATTGACATGGAAATCAGCAAGAACAGACCCTGCGACTCCTTTGAAAGTGGGAGCTTGAGTTCGACTACTAAGAGGTAATGATTCGTGAAATTAATTTCGATTTCGTGTTTAGAATGAATGTTAGATGCTTCTGGTGTAATCAATTAAAGGATATAGGTCGTTTTTGGGTAGAACCCGAGTTAAGACCCGTCGGGTTTCAATGTTGAGTCGTGGAATTCAGGGCATGGTTTCATCAAATTGAGGTCACAGATCAAACATAGATGTAGCAGAGATGAGAATGAGTGAAATAACTGAAGGAATTGGATTCAAATTGATAGAAAACAAACCGGGTTGCACCGCGGGTTGCAGACTCGAATACCAGTAAAACGGGTAACAGGGACGACACTGTAGCTGCACTGTTCATAGCGCGTGGCTTTCACGCACAGCCGCTTGCGGCGGCGCGTGAGGGCGCGTGGGTTGTTTCCTGGGAAAGTGTCCAACAGGTGTTTTACTCTATACAGTGTAACAATCATTTTGGAGTTGGTTTCGAGTCGATCAGACACCGTTTCAATAATGTTTCGAGGGTCCGCCAGTTTATGTTGTACTTTAAAATAATATTTAAATCCCGAAAAATTATGGGGAGTTGATATGATGTAAATTGAGTTGTTAATAACCCTGCACAATGATTTTGCATAGGATTCGAGATTCCTAACAAGTGTCGTAAATTACAGAAACGCGTGTAGCGCGGGAAACGAGCAGTTGGACGGTGTGTGAGTGGACGTTTGTTTTATAAACTAATATGCACGCATAGTTAAATGTTTTATATGATTTATGGCATGATTTGAATTGCAATGATTTGACATGATTACTTTAGGATTAATGATTATTTTAATCGGTATTTTGGGCACGTTTTTTTTTGAGAAAATGTGAAATGACTGTTTTGGGCGAAAGCTCAGGATTTGTGATTGGTGTTGACTTAGATTGATGGATTTGTGATGTTTTCGATTATGATTTCACTGCTTTACGTGTATTACATCGTTTAATGCTTTTACGGATTTACGAGAGTGAGAAACGAGATTTGAACAGGTAGCCCCGTAATAATGGTTTTGGCATGGTTTTAATACTTGATTTGAAATAATGCTTTTAATTGTGTATTGATGTCTAATGCCCCCAGATGTGTAATTCCTGGAGGGACTCCAGATGAGTAATTCCTGGAGGGACCGGATGTGTAATTCCCGATGAGGGTGGATGTGTAATTCCCAGCATGGATGACGACTCTGGATGTGTAATTCCCAGAGGATCCTCGGATGTGTAATTCCCGAGTTATATGGTTTTTTGTATGATAAAATGATTTTATGAAATGTTTTCACATATTAGGTTTGAGAACCGGGATTTGATGTTTTCATGTGCTTTGGCTTTGTTATTCATATGTTTTACCCTATGCATGCATGGTTTGATAAACTGGAGGGTAAACGATGTGTTTTGATAAATGTGTTTTAAATGATATTCTTTTTGTCCACTCACACCTTTGTTTTTTATGACCCTCCAGGCTGTGGCACGACATTTGGGGCAAATCGAGAGGCGGAGGCATGAGCAGAAATCAGTGCAGTCATCCCTGGTCTGACAGGTGCTGAGGGTACTTTCGGGACTTCAGTTAACTAGTTAGACGGGAGCAGGATCGGCCACTGATAAATGCAGGGTTACTAACAACTCAAGGGTTACTAACAACTCAATTTACATCATATCAATTCCCCGTAATTTTCCGGTATTTAAATAGTATTTTAAAATATAACTTAAACCGTCGGACCCTCGAAATATTATCGAGACGGTGTCCGATTGACTCGAAACCAACTCTAATAGGTCCGTACCGTCGAGAACAACATAAAGTATGTTGGACCCAAAGCCAAATTCCCAGCCACGTGCCAGCTACAGTAACCCTATTACTGTTCATCGTCGTCTCTACCTGTTTCCACTGCAAACGGGTCCTGCGGTGTAAACCGATTCAATCCTGCCCAATTCTGCATCATTTCTTACAATTAAATCATCTAACACTATCGTTTAATCTCGAATTTAAGTTCTACGATGTAACTTACCAGATTAAGTACCTCAATCCCTTCGATCAAACGTCGAGTTTTCTTGTTGAAAGGTCAACATCTGCCCCGTTCAATATCCATCGATTTCTTCAAATTGATTCAGTCAAATACTTCATAGAAGATTCCTGAGTAGGTTTCCAACGTCAATTTCATCTTTGAATACCTCCAGGTGCTCGACTCAATCTCGAAAAACCGAAGTCTTCACCCCTTTGGTTCTACAGCAAAATGACTTCAATTCCCTCAATTTCTGAGTGGTTTCAACTCGCCTTAACCTCAAAAAGCTTAAATCAAATTCAATTACAATAATTCTGGTCCGTAAAGTCCAATTTGAACATCGATCACTCTTTAAATTTCACTATTATGGGTCTCGGGTTTAGGGGTCTGTTTTCCTCAATTGTCCCCTCAGTTTCACTCGTTTTCTCTGTGATTTCCTCTTCCCGTCTCAGGTGCTATCTCTTGGCCCCCCTCACCGATCAATTTGATAAAATTAAACAAGGAAATTTGGGCGGGTTATTATGTTTGTGTTAGGCATTCAAAGCCACCAATCTTTCACACATGGTGACAAGTGTCACCATATGGCCAATCCACGCCCAAATTAAGTGGATCAGCTAGCCTAATCATCACAATTATCCCAGCTGCAGAAAATTACCATTTTACCCTTGTCATAACAAATTACCAAAATGCCCCTCATAGTTCTAGACCCATAACTTTTTCGTTCGGACTCCGAGGGGGGGGGGGGATTGGAACCCCAAAGTTAAGCGAGTTGAGGCTGGTGCAATTCCATAATGGGTGACCCCCTGGGAAGTTGCACCACGAGCTCCCGAAAACAAACCGTGAGGGCGAGGCCCAAAGCGGACAATATGGTGCTAGATGATTCGGGTCCTGACTGAGGAAGGTCGGGTCCTGACAGAATGGTATCAGAGCCAGACCCCCGACCGGGAAGTGTGCCAGCGAGGACGCTGGGTCCTAAGGAGGGTGGATTGTAAGACCCGTGTCCTGGAGAGAACGGTGAACAATCCCACATTCCTGCGAGGGGTAATGGTCTGGGAGAGGATGGTGGTGTGCCTTAAAGGTGTAGGCACACACCTATCTAGCACTAGGCCTTTTGAGAGCTCAAGTGGCTTTGGGGGGGGGGGGGGATTGGAACCCCAAAGTTAAGCGAGTTGAGGCTGGTGCAATTCCATGATGGGTGACCCCCTGAGAAGATGCACAATGAGCTCCCGAAAACAAAACCATGAGGGCGAGGCCCAAAGCGGACAATATGGTGCTAGATGAGTCGGGTCCTGAAGAAATTCCAAGATATCACAAGAAGCTATTGAATGGGGTTCAAAGCCCATTCCATAAACCCAAGGAGTCGTGGCGTTGGGAGACGAGATAGGAATGATAGGCGAATCACCCTTATCTTTTTGCTCAGGGATGAGCTTGAAAGTCATGATTTTGAAAAGATAGAAAAAGATGAATTCATAGTAAAAAGACAGAGGTATAGATGACTGTGGTTGGAACCTCCAAAGGTATATGTGGAGATGAAAGGGGCGATGAAGCGATCGTGTAGGTTTAAAATGTTTTATAATTAAAGCATTTCAAATTCAGGGGGCAATCTTTACACCTGAAAAATGCCATCTAGGCACATGACGTGTCTCACGGAAAATTAAAAGCCCAAAATGACTTCTGGCCTATGCCCAAGCTGTCACAGCCAGACCCCCCCCCCCCCCCCTCCCCCTCCCCCGTCACATTATTTTTCTCTTTGGGCCTAGCCCTCACGGTTTTATTTATGGGAACTCGCACGGAACTTCACAATGGGTCACCCATTCTAGGATTGTTCTAGCCCAACCTCACTTAACTTCGGAGTTCCAAAGTAATCCAAATCCAGTGAGATCCCAAAAAACCTCATGCTAGGAATATACATGTCCACGCATATAAGACACTTCACCTTTTCCTCATTGAGCCATGTGGGATTGCTCACCGTTTTTCCCAAGAGACGGATCTTACACGAGCAACTTGAGCGTGGAGAAGAAGAAAGACATGAGCGGTGCTGACATAGCACGAAGAAAACAGAGGCAAGTAGGAACTATCCCAACAAAAAAAATGGGGAAGTGGGACCCACGTGGGACCCGATTTAAAAAGTTGAGAGCTCCTTCATCGCTTATAAATAGAGAATGACTTAGCTTCTCAAAGGATAGATAATCAACTAATCAAACTTACCAAATTGATCTCCATCAATTTCTAAACCTATGAACACTTTTAACCAATGTTTCATGATTTAAAAATAGCTGGCCCTTAGGGCAAAAACAATCTCTTTCGCCCAAGGAAATCAAGATGCAGCTTTTTTTCTCACCCCTTTGAGGCATTTTTACAACTACCTAACCGTCTTTCTGATCGCTCTACCAGTAATTTCATAATGGTTGGCTTGATTTCCTGCACAAACCTTCTTTCTGACCGTTTAGTGTCATAAAGGTTGCCCTCATCCTGATTGACTAGTTCACGGACTTTCGGCTGAGATTCGTGGAAGATTAACCATCTTTCTGACCATTAAGTGTCTTAGGGGTTGATATTATCAACTACCGGTTCACGGAATATCATCACGACTACTAGCTCACGAACAGTACTTAGCCACCACTTCATGAAAAGCTATCCCGACTACCGATTATACGGAAAGTCATCCCGACTGCTAACTCATGGCTAGTCATTGAGGAACCCAAACCTCATTTTCTATGTCTTACCAACGTATTTGAGTGCTCCGCTATCTCACGAAATGATTTCCAATTGATATTCATTTCAGTTGATGATTCCCTGATTCTCTCGCTTGTTACGAGCTTGAAACACGAAGGGAATAATTTACTTTCTTGTATTTGTAATTTCAGTTGTTATTCAATTCCAGTATTTTTACATTACTGTATTCGTACTTCCATTTCCATTTCACTAGATAAACTTGAATTTCTTAAGTAAGTAATTGGTCCTCGAGATACACCATCCGAGCGTGGTTCCCAATTTACCCAGTTAGGACACCATCTTCGTGCATTAGTTCAGAATACTTTGATTTCAACTCGAGAGAACCCGAGACCACTAACCACTTTAACAACCGAAATAACAACATCGTCAACTTGAATATCATGGCGAAATAAAATTTATGAACTTGGGCAAAGCTGGAAAATGAATATTTTAAGTCTTTGAAAAAGGCACAGAAAAGAACACCTCTTGAGATTTCTTGTCCGCCTGTGACACAACCCATCCTAATCCCCCCGGGATTAACGCGGGATGTACCACGCTCCCGTCGGACAAGAAGTATCAGACAAGGGATAACTCAAAACCACAGCCCATTTAGGGCTTCCAGAGCGCGCTGGATTAGTGGAGGAGTATGATGTCTCGATCTTTGCTACAGCCCGCATTAAAACCATTAAAAGCTGTGAGTAGACGAAATAAATAATTTATAAAACACACTTCACAAGAAACATTTATGCTGTCAGGACCCGACCCTCTTCTGTCAGGTCCCGATTCAGCTAGCACGATATTGTCCGCTTTGGGCCTCCTTGACCTCATTTTTCATCCGTTTTCCTCCATCCCAATTCCTAAATTCCTATTTTTGTGTTTCCTATCTAACCCAATTAACAAAACGACCTAAAACCTTCGAAATCCGACCGGTTCAATTTTCCCGAAACCTCCCAGGGCTTCCCGACGTCCAACCTTCATCCAAACCTTCCTAAAAACTCCCTAACAACCTAAATAACCCATCCTAATCATCCAAAATAGTCCATAACATCAAAATCCACAAAAAAATTGAAAATGGGCTTACCGGGTACCTGCTCGGGTTCTGGGTTCCCGCCACCGCCCACGGCGGTTCCAGCCACCAGCTGCCGTCCTTAGTCCTCCTCTCTCACCCTCTGGTCTCAGTTATGGTTACAAGGGAAGGGTTTGGTGTTTGGGTGAAAAATGGTGATCGGGTTGGTTTGGGAAAAAATGGGAGAAATGGATGAACAGGTGAATGGTTTGGTGCATGAAAGAAATATGGTGTCCATTGGATGGGTGACACTTGTCACTCATCTATTGGGCATCAGGACAAATATCTGGGCCCACTAGAGATAAAACTGCACTTTTCGTCTCGTAAAATGTGTCGCTAGGAATAGTATCCCGAAACTTTCGTGAACCGTAACTTCGCCGTCGAACGTCCGAATTCGACGTGCCGCCTGTCTATGGATTCATATCGTCCTTATCTACGTAACGGTCTTTGGCCCTCGGCCATCGGACCTCCTGGTCAAAAAGTCAACATTTGACCCCCTTTTATCTAAAATTACCAAAATGCCCCTAAACTTCCGAACGTCATAACTTCCTCCTCGAACGTCGGAATTGAACGTGCCATCTATCTATGAACTCGTGACATCACGAACTACGTCACGGTCATCGGTCAAAGTTCATTTAACCACCCGAATGAAAAGTCAACGTTTTGCCACCATCAAGGGCAAAACGGTCATTTTGCATCGTTCGTCCGATTTCGCCCAACTAATCACGGATTAGCCTCACTAATCGTGATTAGTCACTAATCTAATCTAGGAATTTGGGACGGGTCGTTATAACCTTCCCTCCTTAATTAATTTCGTCCTCGAAATTCCAACCGACCTAAATCCAACCGTTCTTCCCTCATTAATTAGTTTCATTCTCGAAACTCCAACTATCCTGATTGTCAGGGCCCACCCCTAATCCCCCGGGATTAAGGGCTAAACCCCGCTCCCGTCTAACGTACGCATGACACAAGGGCTAAACAACCGCCTAACCTCCGTGTGACACGTAAGTCGGACAAGGGAGTTCCAGACCAACCACCTCAACAACCTCAAACTTCCCAGAGTGCGCAGAGCCTACTGTGGATTTGGCATGTGATGTCTCCATCTCTCTCAACCGACAGCCCGCACCACAGCAACCTGGAGGGTATCGAAAACACGAAAAGACTGTGAGTGGACAAAAATAAAAGTCAAGATCAAAACAATTATCAGAAAACACATACATTTATACCCTCCATTTTGAAAACCAATGCATGCATATAGATTTCATTTCATAAAACCATGTACGAAAACCAAAGCACATTTTACCTTTTTCCACAACCCGGGCCTCAGCCCCAATATCACCAGAAGCCATTATAACCAATAAAAACCATTTCATCCGGGCTACTGCCCAAAACATCACCATCAAGTCTCAGTGAAAACCCAAAACACATTTAAAACCACATTCTCATTCATCGAACCTGCTGGATCTATCCGAGTCTTTAAACTCCCGAGTCTTTAAACTCAATCCAGGCCTTAATCATATCCGAGTCTTTAAACTCCCGAGTCTTTAAACTCAAGGCCTACGGGGGAAATCACTATATCCGAGTCTTTAAACTCCCGAGTCTTTAAACTCAATCCGGGTCTTTAAACCCAATCCGGCCGGTCCCCCGTCACATATATCCGGGTCTTTAAACCCAATATCCAGATCCAGCAAATCCAATCCAAAACCGTTTAAAATCATTTTCCATTTCCATATCCGAACCCGAATCCGAAACCACTGGTCTGATGCCCTTCCGGCATCCATAACCGTCATTCCGAATCCAGACCCAGAACTCATTTCCTTCTCATTTTCCGGTCCGAGTCCGCAACCATCATTCCGTAAGCTAGCATCCGGAATAACCATTCCGAACCCAAACCCGAAATCCGCTTCAAGTCCCGAATCGAATCCCGAATCGTCACCCGGAATTCCGATTCCGAAGCCCGCAATCTCATTTCCGAAAACACCTTTGAATTGGGCCTCAAGCCCGGAAATACTTTTCAAAATCCTTTACTTTCCTTAAAATCCGACCGTTAAAATCAGGTTTCGTAAAACGTGTAAACTGTCATTTTCCTCGAAAAACGTGCACAAACCATAAACCATCACGACCATAAATCAAATCATAGAAGCTAGTATAGAAATCATATAAAACATATATGCATGCATCAAGAGTTAGGAAGCAAAGTCCACTCACAGACCATTTCAGCGTCGCCTCGATACGCGCGCACTTACGCCGTCCCCGGCCAGTTTGCTATCCTCGGCTTTCCCAAACCTGTCCAAATTCCATAACGAGGTTACTAACTACTTCACGCTACTCATACTAAAACCCCATAACTTTCTCGAATTTCTAACGTACTTAAAACGGGACCCTAGACCTTTAACCCCGCAGAACTACTCCGAAACGACGTCCGAAGAACCCGAAACTTAATCCATTGGATTCATTATAACATTTAGAACAAAAACGTAGTTGGACGCTTCACCGGAAACCGCTGCACGCGCCCCCACGCGCCGCCCAAAGTGGCTGCGCGTGGGCCTCACGCGCCAGCTACAGTGCCATCTTCAACCTGTGCTGAACCGGCCGTCGCAGGCTGAACCGGCGAGAATCCTTCTCCGCCGTCCGGCCACCGTTCTCCTCCCTTTCTTCACCATTCTCAACGTCCAGACCTACTCTATCCATCCCCATCCTTCAATCACCTCAACACGGCCCCATACTTGTCGACTCAAGCTCGAAACCAGACGGCCCGTAATCCCCTGTTCCACACTCCGGCCACCCAGGTCCTCCCCCGTCACGGTGGCGACACCAGAACACTTCTAGGACCCTACTAAGTCTCACACAACTCACCAAAAACCCCGACTCGTACTTAAAACTCACGACTTTCAAATTGAAACAAAACAGAAAAACAGAGGAATTGGAAATTACCTCTCCTGCCGCTCACCGCCGTGGACTCCGCCGCGTCCCTAGGTATCCACACACCTCCTCCGTCCTCCGCGCACCACCTGCCGCTTCCCTTGATTAAGTACACGACCGCACTACCGCACCTCCACCCCAACTCCTCTCTGTTTCTCTGGTTTTCCCCCCGTGAGTTCTCACTTCACACACACATGAGCACTGCATCTCCCAATCTCCTCAACACCGCCTTGCACTCTGAACCTCCCTCGGATCACACTCCCCTACTCACAAGCTCACACTTGCCCGGCCGTCGATCGATTTCACCCCTCAGCCTCACTCTCTGTTTTTTCCTCTTCGAAGAACACGGCTGCACATTTTTAAAATACCCGTGCACATTTGTGTAGAAACCACTACACACCCACCACGCGTCACAATCCACTCCACACACTCCCACATGGCCTAATCCCAGCCGTCCATTCCTTTCCTTCTGTGCACAAATCCCAATGTGCCACAATGACCAAAATACCCTTCTTTTTAACTCATATTTACGATTTAACCAAAACTTCCTAGACCCGTAACTCTCGCCCCGTAAGTCCGATAAAGACGTGCCGCCTGTCATCGAACTCAGGACGACGGAATCTATCTAACCATCCTAGGTCAACCTACCAAAACTCGATTATTCAAAAAGTCAACTTTTCCCCTTAATTTACCCAAATTACAGTTATGCCCTCGACCTTCCGAACATCACAACTTCCTCCTCGGATGTCGGAATCGGGCGTACCACTTACCTATGGATTCGTGACGTCTTAAACTACGTCCTGGTCACTGGTCAACACCCATTTGACCACCCGAACTAAAGTCAACATTTTGCCCGAACCAGGGGCAAAATCGTCATTCTACACTTACGGACCTATCGGGACCAACTAACCACCGATTAGCCTCGCTAATCCCACCTTAATCACGCTACTAATCCCGACTTTCGGGACGGGTTGTTACACTGATCCCACAACCACCTCGTGGAAATAATTTGATCTCACAACACGTGTACACTAATACACCCAATAGTCAACATAAACCTCGTCTGCAACCAGACGTACCGCTAATACTCACGTCGTATCAACAACGCTCGACCACGTCGAATGACAGAAGTCGTACGCTCCGAACTGACACCACTTTTTCAGATCTACCATTTCGCTGACAAAACCAACTAGACGGTTCCTTGCTCAACTACTAGCTAACCTGACGTCTGCTCCCACTGGGAGTCATCAGACCTCACTAACCGATCCACGCTGACACCTTCGACCAATTGCCACCACTTGACAGTCGCTAGTCGAAAACTAATACGACACACGCTCGTGGTTACACCAACCTCCGACTCACTCGACCTGTGTGTAACCAGACCCATCAGAACTACTATGACCCAATGCACAGTATCCAATGTCCAGTCCATGACCCTGACTAATCCAATGGTATCGGAACCAATCCGACTACCAACACGCTCTCCAACGTACCACTGGTATAACCTATATACGGTTACCAGGCAAGACAAGTCTGCCCAGTATCGTACCTCGAACAACGTACAAGATACATACAACTACCCATCAATCAGCCTACAACCACCTAGGTTGTAGCCAATCATGTTTCTGTAATGGAGTCCATCTGTCCAATCCAGTACCAGACAGATCAAAACTCCGACCCATTATCAATTTCCAAATCCGGATCCGAATCCGCAACTTCGTAAGAAATCCCGAATCCAAACTCAGAAATCATATCCCTAACCATTTCCCAAATTCGAATCCAAAATCATCATTTCGTAAACTAGTATTAGGAATGACCATTCCGAACCCAAATCCATAAAAGAAAATCCACAGCCAAGCTCTAGAATAAAATCCTTAATCGTCATCCAGAATCTGATTCCAAAACCCAAATACAGAAATCCTCTTTCAAGTTCCAAAATCAAATCCTGAATCGTCATCCAGAAATCTGATTCCAAAACCTGAAATCTCTTTTACGTCTACCCAGACGCACCAAACCGGACCTATCGGTTAACTGCTCAACCGATTACCACATTACAATCGATTGACTTCATAGGGAAGTCAATCCCAACCTCAACACAACACTAGGTCTGACAATATCCGACCACGTCGGAAAACTACTCATCGGACAACTACTCAGGTGAGTAATAAGTCATATGGGATTTACCTCGAAAAGAAGTTCAGTCCCACCATGCTCCACTCAACATCCAAGTAAGAGTAATAAACTCTCCACCTATATGGATCATCAAGATCACGATCCAGATCCAACACTACGTCAAACGACCATAGACGTCACGATCCCCGATCGTCACGACGTCCAAAGTCCTCAACCATTTCCCACATCTAAACAGATTAGTCAACGATGAGACGCGCTGAGACTGTGGGTTCTCACTGACTACCTCGTATCGATCCTTGTCATTCCACCGAGGAAAAACCAAGAATGATACATGACAATGGCGCCAGCATTCATCCTAAGTGAATGCGAACAAAACTCGCTGCGTTCAGCACGCCACGTAACCCAACATTGTCTGCCACCAAGCAGAAATGAGAAATCTAAGTCACCTAACTCCGAAATAACCAACTCTCCTGACGACCCAAGACAAATCCGGGTCCACCAACCAATATACGACCAATGTACTAGTGGCAACCAACAACATCTACATCATCAACATCATCTACCATCATCTATCATGGTAGAATCTGAGAAGTCACCTCAAATGACTTCGAAATACCCAATACCAATGCGGAAAACCCGCATTCCATTCGTCACCTCAATCGCAACCTCTCGTGATTTCGAAGTTCCAACAAGATTGGAAACAACATACCCGGACATCAACCACGTGTCCCCTAACTAATTTAATTCTGTCTGAGATCCACTCTGGAACCACAGATACCAAACTTATGCCCATCACGACGAAGTCACATCCCGATCCGTGACTCACCGTCCCCACAATTACCGGCACCAGCACCAGCACTAGTACCAGTACCAACGCACTATCACTAACACTAGTATCAGCACACAGGTATCCACATTAGTATCCGTATCAGCATCGGCACACATGGTGCAAATCTGACAACCCTGGATCTCCGCTCATACCAAGCGACGATCGCGTACCTCTGCTCATATTGGAGAAACTCTGTCTCCCTCGTACCCAACAACTCTGGGTACAGTCACCCAGACATCTCACACGAGAAAAGGAAACGTTCCCCGAACGTCCCCGATTCCCAACAACCATATCTACGACCACTCTCGGTAATAGCGCCTGCCACAAACTCATGCAGACATAACTACCAGACATCGCTATTGAGATTCGAATCCAACGGAATCAACCGCCCGTATTAACCACTCCGGATCCCACTCAGGGATTCCATCGACAAGTACCAACCCTGATAACTTGTCCAACCGAACTCTAACCAGTCGTACTCTGACTAACCCAAATGTTATCTACCAGGTCGCCCACGACCTTAGTTGCACCAACTGTCCATCACAACTAAAGTAGCACGACAACCAACTAGGTCTAACCGATAAGTACAACCCCGACTGCGAAGTGCAGTCCCAACACAAGCTGACATGACTAGACCAACTAACGAATCCAAATCCGAATAGTCGTCCAAGTCACACCACCCGTCAACTCACATTTCCGAACAATACACCCAAAAGTAGGGTTCCACAATCACACTCTAGGGTCACTCTGAACCCAACTGCGAAAAGCAGTAAACTTAACAATCTGACCGACCCCGCAGTCTTGACATCGTAAAGACGTCAATCCAATCCTACCGTAAGACCAACCACGATTCCTCAAATCCGGCTGCCAACTGCCCATAAGTTCAACCAGAGTTCCCCGAACTCGACTGCTCACAGCAGTAAATCAATCTAACTCAACCAAATCCGATAATCCGATGATCACAATTCCTAACCAGTCGTCGGAACCGATCCTACGACATCGTGAAAGACGATCCCAACTAACCGTCTCACGATCCAAACTCTAACGTAATACGTTCACCATTCCATAGGGTCCCACACTGTCAACCACGACAGAACTATGGCAACCCCGGCATCAAATGCCGAACCAAAACAATCCACGATACAGTCCTACTAATTATCGTATCGACATCCCATCAATCAGGTTGACCACGAACTGCAGACCATTAAGATATCACATCCTCGACCTGCGTACGGAGTATCGCGTAAAATACGCTCTGGAATTCAGAGTAACATGAGCAACCATGCTCTGATACCACGCTGACAGGACCCATCCCAATCCCCCCTGGATTAGTGCCGGATGACCCTGCTCCCGTCTGACACGGAGTGTCAGACAAGGGATATTTCCGACCTTTGGCCTCCCGGGCTATCAGAGTACGCCAGGATCCGGAGGAGGCATGTGATATCTCGATCTCTGCTACAGTCCACATCCGTTGTCAACCTGAAGGGCAGTCAAAACATTAAAAACTGTGAGTGGACAAAACAAAAGTTTATAAAAGCATTTCATAAGACATTTGTACCCTCCACTAAAAAGCATGCATGCATTCGAAAACCATTTATCCAAAACAAACCATATGTGGGACTAAGCCCAAAGCAGATATAAACCAAGGTCGAAAGGACCACAATGAAAATGACCATACGGGCCACTGCCCAAATCCTGTGCACACCTGTGCACACCACATATCAAATCTCATATATCATATCATATATCATATATACATATAATTCACACAACCAATCCTGTCACGGTTTCCAAAGCTACGCGTGTTCTACCCAGGTATCAATCCGAGTCTTCTCAAAGTCAAGATCAATGTCCGTAGACCACTGACCCTACCCGAGGTAATAGTAATCATAGCCTTCCTGAGAGTAAGGAACCCAACTGGGGGTGACTCCACTCAGTCGGTGCTCCGTGACTACTCCGGGGTCCACCCAGGCCAACGACCCTCCCCGGAGGAGATAATAGAAGTAAAGGAAGGTATATGAATACATATATATACATAACATAAACGTTCATGCCCGGTTCCCTTGAACCGTCATGATCCACACCATCCATTAACCAGGGTTCATGCCGGTTCCCATAAACCGTCATGAACCAGAATGACCTGACAAAGGTTCATGTCGGTTCCCATAAACCGTCATGAACCAAAATGACCTTTCCAGAGTTCATGCCGGTTCCCATAAACCGCCATGAACTTGGAAATCCACGTAGGGACCCTGACCAGAAATCATAAACCGTAAAGTAACTGGGTCTCGTCCCCGAACATATGACTCAACTGGGCACCGTGCCCGATATCTAAGGGTCAGTCACGACTCCGATCATAGTGATGCGTGCAACCATCCATCCAGGACCGCTCTCAATCCTGGTATGTCGCCGTGAACGAATCAACCGACACAACCACCACTAGATCATGGTGCACTCATCACCGATCGCTATCCTGAACCGTCAGCACTTCGAAGTTGAGCCTCCCCAGGCTGCCCGACCAAGAATCATGCATCGTGACCTCTCCGGAAGAAACACATCCCAATCCGGAGGCGAGCGTCGTATCGTCGATCGCCGTGCACATAGCACCTGCAGCGACCACGATTTAGACCCGAAGGTCGTAAATAGCGTCATATGCCCGAGACAAAACCAAATGGGTCTCATACCCGAGTTTATCTTTTTAGAAATCTAAAATCAAATCATTTAAATCCAATAAAGAAATACAGACCCGTATAAGCACCGTATAAGGCCGAAACCTCGAAATACATGCTTATACGTAACCACATACAAATGCACCCATGGCATTACAAACAAGCATTTAAAATATATAATAAAAATTTATGCATGCACCAATTTAGAAAACAAGATCCACTTATAGACCGTCCGAGCTGCCGCCTCGATTTGCGTGCCATACGGCTCCCCGAGCCGATCACCATCACCGGGACTCCCAAACCTGTCTAAATTGTAATAGAAGGTTACTAACTACTTAATTAACCTCCCACTAAAGCCCCGTGATTTTCCCGTATTTTTAACTATTTTTATCCAGAACCTAAATCTTCCGATGCCCCGAAACATATCGAGACTGTGTCCGATCGACACGAAACTAGTCCCAAAATGTTCGTTACATCGAATAGAAGATTTCGTATGTTGGAACCTTCCCAAATTCCCTACCACGCACCCTCACGCGCTGCCTGAAGTGGCTGCGCGTGGGCTTCACGCGCCAGCTACAGTACCTGCTGACGTCATCGGTGACGTCAGCATTGTCAGATCTGACAATGTCAGCTGACATGTCAGAAAATGGGCCAATAGGAGTGCGACATGTGTCACATGTCAGTGCACAGTCAGCACTGACATGTCAGTGACGTGGCCCAATCAGGGGCTGACACGTGTCACTAACGTGGACCAGTGCCGTGATGACACGTGGCACATGTCAGACTGCCACGTGGCACTGACAACACAATGACGTGGACCAATGGGAGCATGACACGTGGCACCTGTCATAGTCTGACATGTCAGATCTGACAGCTGTCAGATGATGTCATTCTGACGTCAGCGATGACGTCAGCATGTACTGTAGCTGGCGCGTGAAGCCCACGCGCAGCCACTTCAGGCGGCGCGTGAGGGAGCGTGGCAGGGAATCTGGGGAAGGTTCCAACGTACTAAATCTTCTATTCGATGTAACGAACATTTTGGGACTGGTTTCGTGTCGATCGGACACCGTCTCGATATGTTTCGGGGTATCGGAAGGTTTAGGTTCGGGATTAAAAATAGTTAAAAATACGGGAAAATTACGGGGCTTTAGTGGGAGGTTAATTAAGTAGTTAGTAACCTTCTATTACAATTTGGACAGGTTTGAGAGTCCCGGTGACGGTGATCGGCTCGGGGAGCCGTATGGCACGCAAATCGAGGCGACAGCTCGGACGGTCTGTGAGTGGACCTTGTTTTCTAAATTGGTGCATTCATAAATGTTTATTATATATTTTAAATGCTTGTTTGTAATACCATGGGTGCATTTGTATGTGGTTACGTATAAGCACGTATTTCGAGGTTTCGGTCTTATACGGTGCTTATACGGGTCTGTATTTCTTTATTGGATTTAAATGATTTGATTTTGGATTTCTAAAAAGATAAACTCGGGTATGAGACCCATTTGGTTTTGTCTTGGGCATATGACGCTATTTACGACCTTCGGGTCTAAATCGTGGTCGCGGCAGGTGCTATGTGCACGGCGATCGACGATACGACGCTCGCCTCCGGATTGGGATGTGTTTCTTCCGGAGAGGTCACGATGCACGATTCGTGGTCGGGCAGCCTGGGGAAGCTCGACTTAGAAGTGCTGACGGTTCAGGATAGTGATCGGTGATAAGTGCACCATGATCTGGTGGTGGTCGCGTCGGTTGATTCGTTCACGGCGACATACCAGGATTGAGAGCGGTCCTGGATGGATGGTTGCACGCATCACTATGATCGGAGTCGTGACTGACCCTTAGATATCGAGCACGGTGCCCAGTTGAGTCATATGTTCGAGCACGAGACCCAGTTACTTTACGGTTTATGATTTCGGGTCAGGGACCCTATGTGGATTTCCAAGTTCATGGCGGTTTATGGGAACCGGCATGAACTCTGGAAAGGTCATTGTGGTTCATGACGGTTTATGGGAACCGGCATGAACCTTTGTCAGGTCATTCTGGTTCATGACGGTTTATGGGAACCGACATGAACCCTGGTTAATGGATGTTGTGGATCATGATGGTTCAAGGGAACCGGGCATGAACGTTTATGTTATGTATATATATGTATTCATATACCTTCCTTTACTTCTATTATCTCCTCTGGGGAGGGTCGTTGGTCTGGGTGGACCCCGGAGTAGTCACGGAGCACCGACTGAGTGGAGTCACCCCCAGTTGGGTTCCTTACTCTCAGGAAGGCTATGATTACTATTACCTCGGGTAGGGTCAGTGGTCTACGGACATTGATCTTGACTTTGAGAAGACTCGAATTGATACCTGGGTAGCACGCGCGTAGCTTTGGAAACCGTGACAGGATTGGTTGTGTGAATTATATGTATATATGATATATGATATGTTATATGAGATTTGATATGTGGTGTGCACAGGTGTGCACAGGATTTGGGCAGTGGCTCGTATGGTCGTTTTCATTGTGGTCCTTTCGACCTTGGTTTATATCTGCTTTGGGCTTAGTCCCACATATGGTTTGTTTTGGATAAATGGTTTTCGAATGCATGCATGCTTTTTAGTGGAGGGTACAAATGTCTTATGAAATTCTTTTATAAACTTTTGTTTTGTCCACTCACAGTTTTTAATGTTTTGACTGCCCTTCAGGTTGACAACGGATGTGGACTGTAGCAGAGATCGAGATATCACATGCCTCCTCCGGATCCTGGCGTACTCTGATAGCCCGGGAGGCCAAAGGTCGGAAATATCCCTTGTCTGACACTCCGTGTCAGACGGGAGCAGGGTCATCCCGCACTAATCCCGGGGGGATTGGGATGGGTCCTGTCATATGCCCTTCACTAAAAAGTATGCATGCATTCGAAAAGCAGTAATCAAACCATTTACTTTAATTAAATCGTTAGGGCATTAGCCCAACATCATAAATCCAACCATGTGGGAACTCAGCCTAAGACCAAGTATATGGGAACTCATCCCAAATCCAATCATGTGGGAACTCAGCCGAAATCCGTATATATATGGGAAGTCAGCCCCAAAATCAATCATTACCGAATAATCAGTTCATCGAAATACAAATTAACCAATGGGAAATCAGCCCCAAAATCAATCATTATCGAATAATCAGTTTATCAAAATACAAATTAACCAATCCTCGGCATCTCAGATGCCTGACATCCCAGATATCACAATCAACACCGTCATGGTTCCAAAGCTACACATGCTACTCCGGGGTCTTAATCTCGAGTCTCCCCAGGGTCCACCCAGGTCAATGATCCACAGATCAATGACCCTTCCTGGGGGGAGGTTTTAACCTCTAGCAATCCTGCTCCTGAGTCACTATAAGGTCCAGTCGCTCCATGTAATGACCCCTCGCAGGCAATGCTCCGTGACTACTCCAGGATACTATGGCCTGGACGTCTGGAGGAGAAAACCAACCACTCCAGGATACTACAGAACATCTGGAGGGCAACTACTCGTGAGGATGGTATATGGAAACCATTTCATAAATCATCTCACACTGTTCAAAGGGACCTATGCCCGGGATTTCCATAAAACCATCGTAAATTCACAAATGGGTCTTGTAATCGAAGTATAACTTTCATAAATCATTTCCATAAGTCCAACTTCCAAATTCAAGGGACTTAGCCTGAAATTCCATTTCATAACCCAACTGGACCTCAAGTCCGATATCATAACCAACTGGGCCACTGGCCCGATGCCTCATTAAATCAAATGGACATCTCTGATAGTTTACAAATCAAATGGGTCTCATGCCCAATTCCATATTTCCAAATTTGAAATCATACCATTGAACCATTATTAAAACAACCATCACGTAGAAATACAATATAAAATCATAAACCTCGAAATACGTGCAGATACGTGAACACTAAATACCACAATCATTTTCAGCATAAATCACATATTTAACACATGTAAAATAATTATGCATGCATCATATTTAGAAACCAATGTCAACTCATAGACCGTCCTAGCTATCGCCTCGATACGCGTGCCATAAGCTTTTCGGGGCTAAATTACCATCACCGTATCTTCCGGACCTGTTCAAATTATACTTGAACATCACTAATCAATTATACAAGTCTATAGGATAAACCCCCAAAACTCCCGGAAAAGTCAACGTGTCCCGGACACATTTCTCGAGGTAAAAAACCTCGATTTGAGTAACTTAACGATATCTGATCAACTCGAAACCACCACTATTAGATCCAAATCGTCGAAACCTTTAAAAAGACACTGGTCCTGCCTCAAAATTCGAGCCCATGCACCCCCACACGCGTGGTCAACGTCAAAGTCAACTATGGAAAAAGTCAACATGTTAACTTGTCGGTCAACTCACTGGTCAACGGGTCAACTCACCAGTCACCAAGTCAACTCACCGGCGACTCATCGGAATTTCTTACCGGAAAACTCCATTGATGCCCCAAACTTCAAACTTTGATATCTCACTCGTTTCTCAACCAAATTTGTCGTTCTACCTATCTAAATTCATCTCCTCGAGCTAAGGATTCCAAATTTAAACCCAGAAATTGCAAAAAGTACCTGGATTTAAAGTTATGTTCATTCAAAGTTTCGGCTAGAATTTTGGTCATCATTCCAGCCACCTCCGACGTCCTAATTTGTCCCAAATTGCACCTACAAGCTCGTGAGAGCTCAAGGAACATCATCCTAAACTTAGAGTCGATCAACACCATCAAATTCAAAAACCCAAAATTTGAATCACACGATTTGCTATTTTCGAACTCCGGCCACCGTGCACGAAGGTCCTCGTCGTGGCCACCATTCGGTTCGTCTCAACGCCCTTTCAAACTTTCATTCAGGGGTCACAAGCAAATGATGATGATTGAAGGTGTTTAGTGTAGTTGTATTTGTGTGTGTTTAGTTTAGAGAGAATGAAGATGATGCATGGGAAGCGAAGAGAGATGTGAAGGAAAGTAAAATATAATTTAATAGAAAATTAACCAATCAAAACCAGATCCCCTTTTTAAGGAAACCCACCAATGGGATGAGTGACACTTGTCACTCATCCAAGGGCCCACACTAATTAATCTCCCAATTAACTTAATATTTAATTTATTCAAATCCCGAGACATTAATTATACCGATTTTGAAACCGTGACCATAACTTCCCTATTTGACGTCCGATTTTGACGTGTCGCACGTCTACGGACTCGTGACGCCCCGATCTACGTCACAGTCATCAGTCCTCATAAGTTTGACTCCCCGAGTCAACAGTTAAAATTTTGCACAATTTTAGGGGCAAAACTGTCATTTTACACCATCCGTCCGAATTCTCTCAACTAATCCCCGATTAGTCACGCTAATCCATAATTAATCATTAATTAATCATAATTAGTCCGGTAATTCAAGACGGTTTGTTACAATCTTCCCCCCTTAATGAATTTTATCGTCGAAATTTAACTAATCCAATTCCACTGCTAAATTTTGGAAATCCAAACCTGCCTAACATTCAGGCCTCACGTTCAGGCTCACATTTTGTATACCCTCGTGTGTAAGTACAAATCCAAAAATTGACCACACATTGATCCCTCGGAAGCAATGCATGATAATGAAATTGACCACAATTTCCCCACTTGGAATTACACACCTGATCACGAATTAACCACAAATTTCCCACTCATAAGGTGTGATCCCTGAATTGACACCACCTGACAATTCTGCCATTACGTCGACACTTCCAAAACTATCACCACTTTGATAGTCACTAGTCAAAACTAACATCCTTCAGCTTTTCAGCTTGTCGGTTCTCTCTGTACCAATCCAATGACATATCTAAAAATGACACAAGATCTCAATGTTTACAGTTACCCCAAGCTCACCTTCTAGAGGAATCACCCAAAAGATTCAATTGGTGAAAGAATATTTCATACCCAATCAATAAACTTCCAGCTCCCAATTCGACAAAGACAAAACGTAATTCTTCAGAAAAAGAAGGGAAAAGGGGCAGCGAAACACTTGGGAACTTGTAGTAAAAATTTCTTACCTTTAATTTCAATGGAAGCTAAAATCAGCACGATAAGATCCCTCTACAATGGGAAGACATCCCACTCAACCTGTATGTCACCGGACCCCATCAAATACTTGCCGAGCAGTGATACACATCTCCACTCTAGGGTTCCAATAGCCAACCACGGCCTTGAGCACCAGCTCATATAATTACTGAACCCATCAAAATCACTCTGGTCTTGTGCACGACATTCAATGTCTAGCCCACGTCCTCAACAAACCAACCACATCGGAATTAATCTGATTACCATCACATCCAATGGAATACCACTGGTGCATAACATACATCGTCACCAGGCACCACTCAGGCCTGTCCAGTATTGGTCCTCGCACAACATACCTAGTACATACATCCATCCACCAACCAATCCACAACACTACTAGTGCCTACTCCAAGTGATCACACACCCTTGTATAGAAACCATTCACTACATGGATAAATATAGTTTCAATCTACTCGTCCTTTATTTCATGTCCACAACATGGCTTCGTCCACCAAGGCTTACCCATTCATGCCCAATGAGTATTCGACAGGTTCGGATACCTGCCAACCTCCAACTCATTTTATTACCATATCATACTAGATTTACTTCGAAAGGAAACCAATCCCATCATTCACATATCCAAGACCATACTCACTCACGTTTCCAAGTCAGATCATATACTCTCTTCACATATCAAAGACCACACCTACTTATGTATCCAAGTTAGAGCTTTTTTGATATCCAAGACAGAGGTTGGATAATAATTTCGTCCTACCTCGGGGTCGTTACAATACAATTCTCCTCTGCTCCTAACTTAGTGTAATTAGTAAGGCGGGGTCTGCCAACACGAGAACGACATCACGATCCATGTGATCCTGCTCCATCAGAACATCACCCAATCATCGATATCATGATCCTAGGTGGATCCATACTATCTCTCATTCAGCTACTACCAAATCTCGGGTCATGGGGTCATACACCCTCTTTGAATCTGTATACTATCACATCGCTCCTTAACCATTTTCATATCTGATAAGATCACCCAAAGACAAGACACGTCTAGGCTGTGGGTTCTCTCCAAATTCCTCATATCGATCCTCGTCATTTCACGTCATCTTTATCCTCATCTTGTCCTAATCGGATTCTCTCATCAACGTACATAGGGAAATCAAAGATGATCCAAGATGATGACATCAAAATTCATCCTATGTGAATGTAAACACAAATCCACTATAGTCACCCTATTTTGTGCCACCAAGCACCATCTGCTAACGAGCAGAAAATGAGAAGTCACCCTCAGTGACCACGGAATATCCATCACCAATGCGGAATCAAGTACTCTTCTCATTGTCTCAATCACAACTTCTCTTGATTTTGAAGTTCGAACCATGTTGGAAGCAACTCGAGTATGCTTCCAAGTCCTCAACTCACTCGCACGTCATCCACATGTCCGTAAACAATCTAACTACTCATCTCGCTTGTCGTCTTATATCGTTTCATTCAATCACCACTTAGTCATCTCAATCACTATTGGGACTATACCCAACACATCTCAATCACTCCTGGATCCCATCCATTTCATTTTTATCATATCTGTCATCTCGCACAATTCCCAAGAATCAACATTAGCCGACGAATCCTCATCGTTGTGTAGTGGTAGATACCGAACATAAACACATCACAACTGAGTCACATCCTCAGCTTGTGGCTCATCGTCTCCCATCATCATCGTAATCACTAGAACACAGTATGCGAATCACCCAGCCTAAATCTCTGCTCATACCAAGCATTAACCACGTACCTCTGCTCAGGTTGGAGGAACTCTGCCTCCCTCAACTCACCAACTCTGGGTACGATCACCCTGACCATTCATACAAGAAAATGAACATTCCCTAAACGTCCCCCGATTCTCAACAGTCTCAACTACAACCACCCTCGATAGTTAGCAGTCGCCACACGGCTGTCGACCAACCGACATCACTATCGAGACTCCGTATTCAAGGGTCAACACTACTAATCGGTCCACCCCGGGACCCCAAATATCATCTCATAATGGTACTCATGAATCGGATTCCATCATTTCACTTAATGTCTAACCAATCAATTTACGTAGTCTCAATTAGACTCAACTAGACTTAACCAGAGTCGTCCACTAGGCCCAACTAAACTTACTAGGTTCCTTCACGGCCTCAGCTTCACTCTGCAGCTCCATCTCCAATCTGACCTGACCATGGATCGGTCATTACTCAAAAAAGTCATCCGATCCCAAAATAACTAGCTGATTCACATTCGTGAACCACCAATCACAAACTAGGGTTACCCACTAAGGTTATCTACTAACTCCGTTGCACTCATATTCTCCAAATGATCAATCACAACTAGGGTTCGAGGAACCGGACTGCTCTCAGCATCACCACTATTCTGATATGATTAACCAATGGTCCCATACTGCAATCTCGTCATATCTAACACAATCGCCATATAAAACGCTCACCGGGTCCAATCACACCGATTCACAGCGTATCAGGTTACGTTTGTGTGAAATATTTCCACTAACTCTCACACTATTACCCTAACGACCAGGTTGATAACGGGCTGATTCCACGTAGAGACATCACATCCTCGACCTGCGCAACACACTAAGAGCAAACCGTGCTCTGATACCACCTTGACACAACCCATCCCCATCCCCCCTGGATTAACGCGGGATGTGCCATGCTCTCCTCGGACACAAAGTGTCAGACAAGGAATAACTCGAGACCTCAACCTATTCGGGGCTTCCAGAGCGCGCCACGATCAATGTAGGAGTGTGATGTCTTGGTCTCTACTACAGTCTGCATCCGTAATCAACCTGAAGGACAATTAAACCATTAAAAGTTGTGAGTGGACGAAATAAATAATTTATAAAACACATTTCACAAGAAACATTTATGCCCTTCACTAAAAAGCATGCATAAATTTGAAAACCCGTAATCAAACCATTTACTTTAATTAAATCATTAGGGCCTTAGCCCAACATCATAAATCCAACCATGTGAGAACTCAGCCCAAAACCAAGTATATGGGAACACAGCCCAAAACCAATCATGTGGAAACTCAGCCCAAATCCGTATATATATGGGAACTCAGCCCCAAAATCAATCATTATCGAAATAAAAATTAACCAATGGGAACTCAACCCCAAAATCAATCATTATCGAATAATCAGTTTATCGAAATACAAATTAACCAATCCTCGGCATCCCAAATGCCTGACATCCCAGAAGTCACAATCAATACCGTCACGGTTCCAAAGCTACGTGTGCTACTCCAGGGTCTCAATCTCGAGTCTCCCCAGGGTCCACCCAAGTCAATGACCTGCAGATCAATGACCCTCCCTGGGGGGAAGTTTTAACCTCTAGCAATCCTGCTCCTAAGTCACTGTACGGTCCGGTCGCTCCGTATAATGACCCCTCACAGGCAATGCTCCATGATTACTCCAAGATACTACGGGACGTCTGGAGGAGACAACCAACAACTCCAGGATACTACGAGACGTCTGGAGGGCCACTACTCTCGAGTATGGTATATGGAAACCATTTCATAAATCATCTCAAACCGTTCAAAGGGACCTATGCTCGGGATTTCAATAAAACTTCGTAAATCCACAAATGGGTCTCGTGCCCGAAGTATAACTTTCATAAATCATTTCCACAATTCCAACTTCCAAATTCAAAGGACTTAGCGCGAAATTCCATTTCATAACCCAACTGGACCTCAAGTCCGATATCATAACCAACTGGGCCACCGGCCTGATGCCTTATTAAACCAAATGGACATCAAGTCCGATAGTTTACAAATCAAATGGGTCTCATGCCCGGTTCCATATTTCCAAATCTGAAATCATACCACTGAACCATTATTAAAACCACCATCACATAGAAATACAGTATAAAATCATAAACCTCGAAATACATGTAGATACGTGAATACAAAATACCACAATCACGTTCAACATAAATCACATATTTAAAACAAGTAAAACAATTATGCATACATTATATATAGAAACCAATGTCCACCCACAGACCGGTCTAGCTGCCGTCTCGATAGGTGTGCCATAAGTTTTTCGGAGCTAAATCACCATCACCGGAACTTCCGAACCTGTCCAAATCATACTCGATGGTCACTAATCAACTATACAAGTCTATAGGATAAACCCCCAAAACTCCTGAAAAAGTCAACGTGTCCTGGTCACGTTTCCCTAGGTGAAAAACCTAAATTTAACCAAGTTAATGATCTCCAATCGGCCCAAAACCACCACCATTCGATTTGGATCATCGAAACCTTTAAAATCACAATAGTCCCACCTCGAAATTCGAGCCCACGCACCCCCACACGCGTGGTCAACGTGAAAGTAAACTATGGAAATAGTCAACAAGTCAACTCGCCCTTCAATGGGTTAACTTGTCGATCACCGAGTCAACTCGCCGACGACTAGCCGGAATTTCTCGCCGGAAAACTCCATTGATGCCCCAAACTTCAAACTTCGATATCTCACTCGTTTCTCAACCAAATTCGATGTTCTACCTAGGTAAATTCATCTACTCGAGCCAAGGATTCCAAATATTTACTCAGAAATTGCAGAAAGTACCTGAATTTAAAGTTATGGCCATTCAAAGTTTCAGCCAGAATCCTGGTCATCATTCCGGCCACCTCCGACGTCCAAATCCGTCCCAAATTGCACCTACAAGCTCGTGAGAGCTCAAGGAACATCATCCTAAGCTTAGAATCGATCAACACCATCAATATCAAAAATCCAAAATTTGAATCACACGGTTTACTATTTTCCAACTCCAGCCACCTTGCACGACGGTCCTCTCCGTGGCCACGCATCCTCTCCAACTTTCATTCATGGGTCACAAGCAAAGGATCATGATTGAAGGTGTTTAGTGTCCTCTCCAACATCATCCGCTTTTTAAGGAAACCCACCAATGGGATGAGTGACACTTGTCACTTGTCGAAGGACCCACACTAATTAATCACCCAATTAACTTAATATTTAATTAATTCAAATCCCGAGACATTAATTATACCGATTTTGATCATGTGACCATAACTTTCTTGTTCGACGTCCGATTTCGACATGTCTCTTATCTAAGGAGTCGTGACGTCCTGATCTACATCACGGTAATTGATCTTCGTAAGTTTGACTCCCCATATCAACAATCAACATTTTGCCCAATTTAAGGGGCAAACGGTCATTTTACACCGTCCGTCCGAATTCTCAACTAATCCCCGATTAATCACGCTAATCCATAATTAATCATAATTAGTCCTGTAATTCAAGACGGGTTGTTACAGCCTGCCTTACAATCGCACTGATCAAAAGGAAGGTACTTGGGCCGAAAACGGAACCCATTCACACTGTCTAGTAACAGTTTCTCTACTAGTGACACGCCTGCATCTGAATTGAGAATGTCTTCTTGTTTCCTGGTCTGCCTATCTAGGGATTGATCGTAACTTGTGGTCCATCATCGCAAAGAGATCCCCACAAGTGGTCCGCCTATCTCACTCTGCATACAAGGTTTCGCGTGGAGGTCTAGCAGGGTTGCTCCGGAACACTCGGCTCGTAATACAAGAAAAATATTTTTGGTAGGAACATGCTTATTTTTCTATGGGAGAAATGAAATCTTTATGATATTTCTTAGACTTCTTTGTGCCATAATAATAATCATCGACGATTTTGCATTCTGGTGCTTGTTTGACTATTTGTTTAAGAGTTATTTGCCTAGCGCTTGAAGAATCCCTAAAGATGCATTCATGTTTGGATATTCTGGTCAAAATGATTGTATGAACGGTACTGGCATATAAATTCTTGGAGTTGTGTCAAAAATAAAAGATGGAAGAATATTTCTTAATTATATTATTGTGAATTGTGTTATTGAATGTACAAATACACATATTATATAGTAATTACAGTAAACCTAACTAGGAAAGAAAAATATTCTAGATAATTAAATAAGATATCAAATGTGGATATCAAATCAATTTATGATACTGAATCAATTTAGAATACTGAATCAATCTATGATTTGATTTTTAACAAGTTGCACTTAAAGCATTACTCTTGGTGCCATTGGTCGTTGGTTTCCCCTTGGATTTTGTTGTCTGTAATGGAATATTTCATCATTACAATAAATAAAGCAGAATAAAATATCAGTTAATGTATTATCTTTACCTTTTATAGGTTTGAATACTGGTTTACATTTTCTGTAATGGAAATCTACAAAATTAGCTCATCTTCTGGCTACTTGTTTATTAGTAGTGATCGTATTGTAATGAGAAACTACACTCTGGCAATCTGTTCTTATAGCAGAAACTGCATTATGTAATATAAAGAGAATGCTTCTATGAAATTAATTATTCCCTTTATTTCTAAGGTGGTTATGGAAATAGCTAGCATTTACTTCACTAAATTTTCTTAATGCATACTTGCAAATTTGTTCATCCTATTTTTGGGTTTCTTTATTCTTTTTTTAGCATAATATGCATGCCCAAACGTTGCCTGAAGCATCTATTTCTACTATTTATGTAGAGGTAAAACTAATGGTTTTAACTATGTAACTTCTTGCTTAATTTAATGGACTAACTAGATATCTTTAGTATTAAAATATTTTTGCCATGTCTTACTAGTTTTACTATGAAGATTGCCAAACCAATAGAAAGCTGTATGCTTTGGAAGAAGCTTGTACAGTTTAGGAAGGGGTTTTGATCTTATATTGCAAGAGTTACCTTATCATAGAAATTGAATTTTTAAATCTTTTCTCTCTTGGAACTGAATATGATAATATAATACGAAATCAGTGTTTGGTATCACTCGTATTAATTAGTCACCATATAAATTAATGTGATTGAGTGCCTTTATATGGTACAGACATGCTAAAATAATATTCTCCAAATTATTCGTACTAAATAGTCGGATGACCAATAATCTTGAAAAGTATAATAGTAATAATAATAATAATAATACTAATAATACTACTACTAATAATAATATAATAATAATAATAATAATAATAATAATAATAATAGTAATAATAATAATATAAAATAAATTTTTAATAAATAGAAATAATAATATATCTATAATTAATTAAAATAAATAATAAATAAAATAATAATAATATACATAATTAATATTTATATATAAATATTTCTTATATATCAACTACTATAATATAATTCGTCTAGTATAATATAGTTGACATTTTATTCCGGTCAAGTATCAAACGTTTTACTAAATAGTCAGTCTATCTGCTGGACTAATTAGTCTATCTAACTGAAATAATCAGTACAATATGGCATACCAAACGAGACCGTATAGTTTTTCTGAATACAAAATAGAGCAAATTATACTTTACTATACTCTATTTTATACCTTGTAATATATTCATATATGTCATTTCAAATATTGAAATTACTACCATAAACACTTCAGAACATGACAACCTAACCCTCCATTAAGTATTCAATTAAGATTTTTTTTTTTTAAATGCTTATGTGGATAAATTAGACCAACTATTTAATTTTAAGTAATGATAAGTTGGCACCATGTGGCAAAAATAATAATAAATTAACTAAAAAATTCAAACTCATTTTCTCCCAAGAATTTTACAACTCATTTTTTCAAAATAAAAAACTAACAAAAAACTAAAAAAAAATTGTTGAATCGAACAAGAAGTAGAAAAGTGAGAGAAAAAGAAAGCATGTAACAAAGTTGAGAAATCAAAGAAAAAAAATACTATATAATGTTGCCAAAATAATATCGTATGCCTCTGATATATCTCAAACGTCCCTCTCATTAAATTTGGTGAATTTTGTTAATTTTTTGGGAAAAAGTTTGAGTTTTTTTAAATATTTTGTCACTAAAGTTAAAATTGCCTTTAACAACAAAAATTTGGATGAACAACGTCACAAAAAAAGGTAAAAACACTTTTTTTGCGTCGCTATTCATCTAATTTTTCATTACTAAAGGTGTTTGAACCTTTATGACAAAATGTTCAAAGAAACTTAAGCTTTTTCCAGAAAAAATTCCAAAATTCCAGAAAAATCACAAAATTCTAGAAAATTCCCTTAACACTTGCAAACTATCTTAGACTTTCGAAAACGTCAACGATCTTTGTTCCTTCTCTCTCTCTCTCTCTCATCGTTTGCTTCTTCGGTTCAAGTTTCATTTTGTTGTTTTTGTTTTTGTTGTTCCATTTGTTGTTTTTGTTTTTGTTGTTCCATTAAAAAGAATAGTTGTTGAAATTTTAAATAATTTATTATTATTTTTTGCCACATGGCGCTTGCTTGTTACTAATTTAAATTAAATAATAGGTCACATTTTGTCCACGTTAGCATTTGACCAAAATCTTAACGGAATAATTAATGTAAATGTTTATGTTGTCACGTTTTAAAGAGTTTATGATGAGAATCACAACGCTTGAAATGTTAAGTATGAATCTTCTATAAAGTATAAAATAGAGAGTAGTAAAGTGTTACCCGATCTTAATAATATTACTAGCGGTTGAAATTGGTTAAGATCCGTCATCAAGGATGTGTTCCTTGGGATGAAATTAGCATAAAGCTCTACCTGATTTTCCACCTTGCACCTAACATTGAGCATCTTCGTTTTTTAACAAATTTTAATTATTTTTTAGGCAAAGAATAATTTTGAAGTGTTATAGAATTATTCTACCTTATTAGTTAGTTGGGCAATGTTGTGACACGTATGTGGAGAGGACAAGGGGATGATAATATATCAAGTCTATGTAAAAACTATATATCACATGTAGCATTGAAAATTTGGTAAATTAAATTCATGGAAAACTCTAAGCAATAAGTATTGACATTAATTTTTGAAATATTAAATAAGAATTTTTAATAACTAAATAATAAGGTTGAGTTTTTTTTTTTTGTAATAAATCACTAGCCTAGTGACAATATTATTTCATTGAGTATTAGGTATCTTTAGAGTTAGCAGAGTCTTTGGGAATATGATTAAGGTTATCATAGTAATCCACATAGTAAAACCTGTATTTTAGACTATTACCATCACCTTATTCAAAGTCCTCAAGCTGAGTCCAGTAGAAATATCCTTTCACGCTCAAACCATTCTTCATCGCCTTGGAGATCCAATACAAATGCCTAAGAGTGTTTTCAATTCTATATAGATCCCTCAATGCTTCAGCAACTCTGCATTATCCTCCTTGCCTATGTAATCCATTTTCTATAATATAAAATTTAGGATTTTAATCTTCATGAACTCTAGCAATTTTTTGCGAACCTTGCGGGTAAACGTAGATGAAATTGCTTCCATCAGCCAACAGACCAATTTTGTCTCTATTCATATTTGTTTCGTTCACAAATACTAAAAAATCAATGCGATAACAAATTATTTACGGAATGTTGGTGAAATAATTTTACCATTCAATATATAATAATTGATCCCAATTAAATCAAATGACCCCTCACCAAATTCCCGTCTTCCTTATTACAAACGTAAGAAAGCAAGAAGACCTTTTGGATACAAACTCAGAGAAAATCCTTATTGAACTGAAAGACATACACGACTAATATATAGCCAAGCAATGAGATAAAACATGAACTAAAAAACTACACTTTATAGGTCCTATAAATGTGGAGTAAGACTAGGAAAATACAGTAAACGTGAAGGCTTCCTCCTTAAACAATGGAGGAGTTATTCAGCATAGTAACGACTAGGAAAAACCCTAACTCTAACGGCTAGTAATGACTAGGAAACTTGAATACTTCAACATCCTCCATTAAACTGAACACTAATGGCATTCAGTTTATACCTGGGCACTCACAAACACCCAGTAACTTTCGCATCTTCAATGGCTTGGTAAGAATATTTGCAACCTGCTCTTGTGTGGAGCACTGAATCGGCTCCACTACCCCATTCTTGACAAGCTCTCGGAGAAAGTTAAACCTCACATCTATGTGTTTGCTACGACCATACAACACTGGATTTCTTGAGAGTTTGATTGTTGAGACATTGTCACAGTATACTACAGTAGGATTGCTTTGCTTCTGACTGAGACTCTCCAGAATTCTTCTTAACCATACCACCTGGCATGCACTCGATGCTGCTACTATAAACTCAACCTCAGTCGTGGAGAGAGTGACTACAAGCTGCTTCTTTGAAGACCAAGAGACATCCCCTGGGCTTATTAGAAAGACGTAGCCTGAGGTACTTTTTATATCATCCTGATCACCGGCATAATCGATATCCGTGAATCCAATGAGTTCATCACTTCCTCCCTTCTTGTAGAACACTCCAAGATTAACAATACCCTTCATGTACCTCAAAGTTCTCTTCGATGCTAGTAAGTGTGACCCAGTAGGACGTTCCATGTACCTACTGATCAAGCTAACATTGAACATCAAATCAGGACGTGTAGCCTTGAGGTACATAAGGTTTCCCACCATCTGTTTGTAGGCAGAATTGTCAACTTCAACTCCCTTCTCATCCTTATTGAGCTTGAAACCAGGGACAATTGGATTATGCACCGAGTTCACTGATCCATATTAAAGCACTTCAGCACCTCCTGCGCATACTTTTGTTGACACACAAAAATACCATCTGCCCTTCGTAAAACTTCTATCCCAAGAAAGTACCTCATTTTTCCAAGATCAGTCATCTCAAATTCAATTTTGATAGACTTCTTAAAGTGAGAAAACATGGTTTCATCATTCCCAGTAAAAACAAGGTCATCAACGTAAAGGCATACAATTAACATTTTACCTCCACCCACAGCTTTGATGAACAATGTGTGCTCATATGAACACTTGATGAAGCCTTCCTTGATGAAGTATGCTTCAATCCGACTATACCGGGCTCGAGGAGCCTGCTTCAGCCCATACAAAGCTTTCTTGAAGTGATTGACCTTTGAATCGTGTCCCTTCTGTTCAAATCCAAGAGGTTGAGAAACAAATACCTCTTCATTGATCTTGCCATGTAAGAAATTGACTTGACATCAAGTTGGTACAACATCCAGCCTTTTTGAGCAGCAAGAGATATGATCACTTGAATGGTGTCAAGGCGAGCCACTGGTGCAAATACCTCAGCATAGTCAACCCCATACTGCTGACAATACCCCTTAGCAACTAGTCGAGCTTTATACTTGTCCACTTCACCCTTTTCATTGATCTTCGTTTTAAAGACCCACTTCACCTCTATATTTTTCCCTCAGAGTGGCCAGCTCCATTAGTTCCCAAGTGTCATCCTTTCGATGGCTTTCATTTCCTGGTTCATATCATCCCTCCATCATTCGAACTTCAAAGCCTCTTCGAAAGTCATAGGGTCTCCGTTAGTAAACAGGATCATTTGTGACAAGATTACACATTCTTCATCGAATAACCTTATCCTGACTCATAATCTTTCATCCACGGGGGCCCTGTGGACTCGTCCTTCACGCTACAAGTGCTCAGCACTTGTAGTAGCTCCTTCATTATGATCTGTATCAGATTCAGTCTCAGAGTCAATTTGCTCATCTTCAACTCCAAACCCTTCTTGATCAGAATCCCACTCAAGGTTAACCAATATAGTTGGTTGGTATCTAGTATCCTAGCTCCACTGTTGATCTTCCTCAAAAATCACATCTCTTCTAAGAATAATTTTGTTGGATTTAGGATCAAACAACCTATAGGCTTTAGATTCGTCACTTACCCCCAGGAGAATACGTTTGAAGCTCTTGTCATCAAGTTTCACCTTTTTTTTGTCTGGACCATGCACATGGGAGATTCATTTAAAATCCCGAAAATAGTCCACTAACAGTTTGTGCCCACTCCACGCCTCCTCAGGTGTCTTGTTCCTCACGACAAGGGTTGGACATCGATTCAGCACATGGACTGTCCAATTCATAGTTCAGGCCAACAAGTTTTGGGATTTTCTTTGCTGACAACATACTTCATTCCATATTCATGATGGTACAGTTTTTCCTTTCTGCCACTCCATTTTGTTGAGGAGTGTAGGCAGTTGTCAACTGTCTGTTGATTCCATTTTCATTACAAAACTGTGTGAACTCCTGTGATGTAAACTTTCCCCTACGATCTATTCTGAGGCCTCGTATGAATGATGTAACGACCCATCCCAAATTTACGGGATTAAGTAAGAATTAATTGAGGATTAACAAGACTAATCCGGACTTAGTCGAGGATTATCGAACGTTCGGGGTGAAATTAAGATTTTGCCCCTAGACTAGAGTTAAAAGTTAACTTTTGACTCGGGAGGTCCAATGCAGGTGGACCAAGGACCATTACGTAGATTGAGTCGATACGAGTCTGTAGATAGGAGGCACGTCGAAATCAGACATCGTAAGGGAAATTTACAAGTCACAGACGTTTTTGGGTACTATTTACAGTGGCACATATTATGAGGCAAAGTAGTCTTTTGTCTTTTAGTGGAGCCCAAATATTTTGCCAGACCCAATGGATGAGTGACAAGTGTCTCTAATCCATTACCCATGACCTTACATACATGCATCATCCATCTTTCTCATTTCTTCATTCGAACTCGAAACCCACAAAACCCAAATTCCATTCCTCCCTTCCCCTATGATGCTTGAGTGAGACTAAGAGGTTGAATGAGAGGCTGAGAGTTAAGTGGGACGTAGAGACGACGGAGCCGAGGTGGTTGGCCGTGAAATCCAGAGGAACCCATGTAACCCGTTAAATTCAAATTTCAAATTTCTAGTTTGGACGTTTGGAGCTATCCCTAATGATTGGAGTGTGTTTATTGGGTTTGTACGAACGTCTGGGGAGTGAATTGGAAGAGGATAGGCGGTCGGGCAGCTCAGGAATGAAGGAGGAAGCTTGGCCTTGACTATTCGATCGTGACAGGTAATCTCTAGCCTGTTTTTCGTGTTTTTAATTCGATGGATCGATTCTTGGGGATGAGACGATTGTGTAGGAAGAAACTAGGATAAAAATGGTGCAGTATTGAGAGAGTTAGGGTCGAGTCAGATCGCGCGTCTACGCGACCCGTTAAAGTCAACCGGGTCAACCCGGATAGAGGAAGAAGACGATGATGACATCATCAGCTGATGTCATCATCTTACAGGTGTTAGAGGTGGACCAATGGGACTCTGCCACATGGTAGCTGTCAGGTATAGTCAGCCTGACATGTTAAGCCACGTGGACCAATCGGGTGATGCCACGTGGCAGACTGTCAGATGTGTCAGAGGACAGGTGGACCAATCAATGTGTGACACATGGCACTTTCAGAACCTGTAATTAAGTGTATTAAGTATAATGTTTTAGTTCAATGTGAAAAATGGTAGCACAGAAGATATACCCCCTCCCAAAAAAAAAATTGTTGTGGGCAAGTGATATGCCTTCATGTGTAAGTTAGATGATTTTCTTTATGATTGATCTGTGATTTTGACGTTGTCTAGATCAACTTAACTTATACCGTTGTAGTGCCTAGGGATTTGGTAAGGGTAATCTGGATTGCCTTGTAATTTGGGCTTATAATTGTAGGTGTGCAGTTTTTAGTATATGTTTGATAAGAGTGTGTGATGATTGTTATGGTCTCATAACCCATGACTTGTGTAACATGGGGATTGATTGTTGTTGTTTCAATGTATGACTATGTTTGTACCTTGTAAAAAAAATTCTTTCATCTATGAATTGGAACGATAGGTTGGATTGGTGATAGTGATATCATATTCAAATTTTTGATAGTTATGAGATGTATGTTATGTAGTATTGTCCAAAGAAGGAGTGTGGAGTAGATGCTACCTTGAGTAGGAAAATAAGTGAACTTTTATGTTGTAGCTCCACGGTGCTGGTTAGTGGCACTAAGGAATACCACCATGTATATTGAATGTTGTTAATAAAGTGTCCTGAGGTAACTGATGGCGAAGTTGGGATAGCCATCGTGTTACACCAATAAGTAAGGTGTGTTGTAATAGAAGCTAAATGAGTGTGGTAGTTACCTCCGAATCATGGGAAGAGGTGGGATTTATTTGGGGAAACTGGCACTTCAGCCTCTAAATACCCAAAAAAATGGTAGTAAGAAGTGAGGATTGAGTATGATTTTGATTATTGATATTTTCATCCAGATATTTATCCCATGAATTGATTGAAATGAATTGAGTAATGATTCAATATGATTTGATGAATGCTAGATTTAGGAAATGATTTTTGGACACCGGTTCACGATAGTTTTGTGGAAACTATTTCTGGAAAAGCCATGTTTGAACACGGACCTCATTGAAAGGTTTTGACTTGAGGTGAGATATAAATGTTTATGGAAATGAGTTTCTCGTTGGGAGACATGTTCGGGATATGTTGACAGTTCTGGGATGTGTGAGGGTTTATGATATGGATTTTATAGGTTAGTAGTAAACTTTGCGTATGATTTGGACATGTCCAGAAGTCCCGGAGCGTATGGATTATCCCCGGAGTGGCTTATGGTGTGGATTTCGAGGTGCAGCTTGGACGTGTGTGAGTGGACTTTGGTTTAAAAATGATGCATACATATACGTTTTAATGTTTTATAAATATGGTTTGAAATACATGTTTCATATGTTTGGATTGATGAAATGCTTAAATGTTTTATTTGCTAGTTGATTAGCGATTTTTAGACGATTTCACGGGGATGCGTGAAATCACTATTTCAGGTTTGAGACCTAGTTTGATAGATAATGGACTTTGGGAGTGAGTCCATTGGAAACCATGTTTCGAGCCAAGGGCCCTATTGGGTTTTGTGTTATGAGGTTTGGGGTTTCGGATCCCGTTTTACATGAAACTGGACACCGTTTTTATGTGATTTGTGGAAACTGGTTTTGGACCGAGACCCTGTGCAAAATAACTGTTTTGTGAATGTATGTTTCCACTGATTTTATTATGACCATTTTTTGAGAAGATGGCTATGACTCCAGTAGGGATGTGTTACCCGGAGAGAGCCTCTAGCTGAAATGTGTTTCCCTGGAGAGGACCCTATGAGATGTTGGCTATGACTCCAGCAGGAATGTGCTTCCTCAGAGAAGACCCTATAAGATGTTGGCTATGACTCCAGTAGGAATGTGTTTCCCAGGAAAGAACCCGATGAGATGATGGATATGACTCTGAAAAGGATGTGTTTCCCCGGAGAGGACCCTGATGGATATGACTCCAGTAGGGATGTGTTTCCCCGGATAGGTCACGATGGCAATGCCTGCAGGAGTGTTGGGTTATTGCACTGAGACGTCGAGTTAGAGACTCTGAGCCTAGTGCCGCACCTAGACGTCGAGTCGCGCACTCCAGAGCCTAGTGTAGATCAGTTGTGTAAATCCGAGTCGCACGCGTGTTGATATGAAAATCGTGACAATGACAGAGATAGGTGATTTCCCTATTAAAAGACGGATGATTAGACGAATATAAGAACGGGTCCCGAGATTTTTCACTGAGTGACTATGTCCAGTAGTGGTTTGTAACTTGTGGTGGTTTTATGATGAAAGTACTGGTTTTAAGTGATATGCATGCATGCTTTGTAAAACGGAGGGTGAAAATTTGTTTTGGCAAAGGGTTTTAATAAATTCTTATTTTTGTCCACTCACACGTTTTGTTATTTTTTGCACCTTCCAAGTTAATCGCGGATGCAGGTTATAACAGAGATCGAGACATCACATGCCACCACAGATCCTGGCGTACTCTAGATAACCCCGAGCGGGGGACGAGTTTATCCCTTGTTTGACATACGATGTCAGACGGGGGCAAGCACATCCCACAATAATCCAGGGGAATTGAGATGGGTCCTGTTAAATGACCCTGTTTCCTTCTCAACATGTGCTTTGTAGAGTTTGATGGTGTTGAACTCTTCTGACTTCTCCACCAAGAAGAAGACCCATGTTTTTATGCTAAGATCGTAAATAAAAGTAAGGAGACACCTTTTTCTTGCTATTTGAGATAGGATTGATGGGTCCACATATATCAGTGTGCACCAACTAAAGAATGGTTGACGCTCTCCACGAACTTTCATTTGGAAATGGATCACGGTGCTGCCTCCCTGCCAAACAATCTTCACAAATCTTTTTAGATGGTTTGAAATGAGACAATCCTCTTACGCTGGTATAGGTTTGAAGTTTTTTATAGAGTCTCGTGAGAGGGCTCTGATACCAAATGTTACAAACGTAAGAAAGCACGAAGACCTTTTCGATACAAACTCAGAGAAAATCCTTATTGAACTAAAAGGCATACCCGACTAATATATAGCCAAGCATTGAGATAAAACAAGAACTAACAAACCACGCTTTATAGGTCCTATAAATGTGGAGTAAGAATAGGAAAATACAGTAAACGTGAAGGCTTCCTCCTCAAACAATGGAGGACTTATTCAACATAGTAACAACTAGGAAAAACCCTAACTCTAATGGCTAGTAATGACTAGGAAACTTGAATACTTCAACATTCCTGGGTGAAAATAGGCAATTTTTCTCCTCACCAGTACCTATTCTAATGTAGACATGCGGGAACCCAAAAATAAAAATAAATAAATGAAAGAAAAAACTAATTAATAAGAAACAATGCATCCATAAAAAAAAAAAAAGAGATCGAAAAGAATTATGGCTTGCAATTAGCGGTTAACAAATTCAAATTTAGAAAGAACTAACTTTCTGTATTTTTTTATTAAAAAGAAAACTAACTTTCTGCATTTACTTATATGATACTCTGAATCATAGAACTATAATGAAATATACGATTAACCAACATTTATCAAATTTGAAAAAGAGTCAGAAGAAATGGTTCGATCGTCTTATTTTTATTTATCGAACCGAGAGATCCATGAATCGGGATCCTAATGCATATAGATACAAATGGTCCAATGGGAGCAAAAATTTACAAGAACATTTGGAAAATTTCATTTCTGAGCAGAAGAGCCGTTTTAATTTTCACGTAATGTTCGACCGATTACATATTAATCAATATTCGATTGATTGGTCCGAGGTTATCGACAAAAAAGATTTATCAAAGTCACTTCCTTTCTTTTTGTCCAAGTTACTTTTTTTTTTGTCCAAGTTTCTTCTCTTTTTGTCTAACTCACTTCCTTTTTTCTTTGTGAGTGCTTGTGTGAATTTTTTTTTAATTTTTAAAAATAAAAGAAAAAGACTCCAAAAAAATAAAAATAAATAAAAGTGAATAAGAGAGAGGGGAGTAACGAGTAACGACCCACGCCCTTCAACTGAATTAAAAAGAGCTTAATTGGTGTGATCCAAATACTCCACATCAGCAATTTTTGAAAAGAAAACGGAAAGCTGCCGTTGGGTTGGGATTTAAACACTACACATCAGCAATTCGGGTTCCTCAGCTCTAAACAGGTCGGGATTGGATCCAATTCTCCTTCCCGGGAAGCTGCGAGCCCCGCACTAAATGCTGCCTTTGGTGACTTGTAAAGCCCTGACCCTAGCATCTTTCTATCTTCCATTACCGGCAAAGATTTTGCCTCATAATTTGACATCTGTAAAAAGAGCAAACATGAACAAAGGGGACATGCATTGTTCAAACATAATATTGTCAACTTCACTGTATTACATCTGAATTTTTGGAATGGAAAAAAGAAATACAAGGTTAAGTTCAAAAGAAATGTCTTGTGTCACAAAGACTGATTCAAATACAAATAGAGGAGCACGAACCATCGCTCTGTCCAATGCTCACAATGATGAGTTATAAAAACAAAGGGCTTTGTACAATTATCTTCTTTCTAAACCGATACTGAATTTCCAAATTGGGTTTCCATTGTTGCTGTTGAACTTTTGATTAACCGGCAACAAAAAAAAACTTCCCTAAGAGATTGAATACTTTATACACTATACACCCGACACCTGTGTACAGGCACGAACCCAGAATTGAAAATAGAAGTGCGCTGAATTCATAATTAAAAATAGAAGAGGGCTGATTTATAGCCAATTAGTTTAATAAAAAAGCATTTACTAGAAATTTAGTAAAAAAATCTTTTAATTTTTTCATATTTTTTCACATTTGAGGTGGGCTGGAGCCCACCCCAAAACCTTCTCGGTCCGTGCCTGCCTGTGTATAGGCTGCCATATCTACAATTTTTAAGTTTGTTCCAACAGTTCTAGAATAATACATATTACGTCATAAGTTAGAAGGATTAGTCAATCTTGAATGTGACTTCATCCAGTAGTGATTTCGAATTGTTACAATCTCTATAATTTTAACGTTCAGTTTTTATATCTGTAAGCTTTCTATTCATTGACTAAGAAGCAGTAGAGAAAATCACCAAATTTCCATAATAAAGTGATTACAAAAAGTAATCTCCACACAGTATAGGCAAACAAAGCAACAAGGAAACGCAAAAGCTAGTATAATTTTAAGCCGTGTAAACCAACACAAACTGAAAATCAAATCCATGAACCAACTAACAAAAAATTACAGAGATTTGCAAGATGTGAAATATGAACAAGTAGGATGAGGTAGAATACGTACCAGGAACATATAACAATAGAATTGATCCTCAAATACTGAAACATTGTGAATGAAATGCTCCTTGATAATTTTTTGCATTATTATAGAGGCTAAGTTCTGTCTTTGTAAACAAAATCAGGTTTGTTTTGAGCAGCTGTCAAGGATGAATACCAAATGGCATACGTTGCAAGGTTTCTACGTGTAGATATCTGCAGAAGAAGCTCCTTACCGATTTCTTCAGTAACAAAAACCCATCACTTCTCATGGCATTTCCAAGAAGTACTGCAAGGTGGCAGAGAGGGTCTTTCCAAGAGTTTCTGCTTACAGTCAAAATTTCAGATTATGCTAACTCAATTCATGTCTTCTTCTTCATTGATTGGCTTGGACTTTTTTATCCTGCCTTGCTTTTGACTAACCCTTGTTGCTTGCTTGACCAGTCTCCGTCCTCGTTTCCCTTTAACAGTACGCCCTCTGTCTGGCTCCTTCAAAAGCTTCTTCAGTTTTGGATCTTCTAAAAATCCATTTGACTTCATCTCAGCAAAAAGTTCTCTGGCCTTAACCAACAATCCACAACTTGCAAACCCCTGTACCATTACCGCGTAATGTGTAGGATCAGGCACTACTCCATAGTCCTTCATTTCTGTCCAAATTTTCAATGCCATCTCAGGTTGCTTTAATCTGATGAACTTTTCAAGAATCATAAGAAAAGTATTGCCATTAGGACCTAAGTTAGCTTTCTTCATTCGAATAAGTATTTCAAAAGTTCCCTCTAACCCAGTGCTCTGGAGAAACGCATGGTAAGTCTCAACAGTTGGACTGAGATTATCCTCTATCATAGCGCTCAACATCTGCCTCGCCTCCTCTAGCTTTTTCGATTCACATAAAGGGCATATCATGGAGTTATAGGTGGTTGAATCTGGCCGCAAACCCGCTTCTTTCAATTTGTGCAGTATTTTGAGAGCTTCTTTAAAGCAATCTTTACAAGTTAGTGCATAAATTAAACAATTATAAACGTCGAGACCAGGAACCCAACCTCTTTTCTTCATTTCATCATAGAGCCTAAGGGAGTCAAAAAGTTTTCCAACCTTTGAGAGGCAGCAAATGAAGTGTGTATAAGACATTGCATCTGGTGTAATACAGCGTTTTGACATTTCTCTCCAAACCCTCTTGGCTTCAAATACATCAACAGATATGTTACACCACCCATTGAGAATAATGTTAAAGCCCTGCGTCTCTAGGGGGAAAAGCTTTGTATTTACAAGCATGAATTCTTCAGCTTCTTCAATGTTTTCATATTTACAGAGAGCATTCAAGAGGGTGTAGAATGCTTCTTGGTCAGGAGCCAACCTAAACTTGTCCATTATCTGGAATGTCTTAATGGCCTTACATGGATCATTAGCAGATGCATATCTGATGAGAACCAGACGGGAAATAAGGAAGAAAAAAAATATATCATGTTTTCGATTAAGCTCTGTGAACCCATAGTCTGAGAAACCACAAACTCAGGGATGCTAATAAATTCCAAGCTTGGAATTATGGGAGGCCTAATGCTCATCTAAACATTAATTATGTGCAATTTCATTAATTACGTACAATATTTTATTTGAGCATTCTAAACAAGCAACCCAGTAACCGATTTTCATCTAAGCATTAACTAGTTTTATTTTCAGAATTTCAAAGAAGTTTGAAGCTTCTTCTTTGATTAAAACCAGATAATATAGTTCTAACTAGAAATCATTATAGCTAAATAAAACCTTCTTTCAATACCATTCTTAATTTCAAACATAATCAACAAAATTTCAACAAAAAATAAAACATACGAAAAGCAAAGCTGAAGCTCACCTATCAATCATGATAAACATTGCACGCCGCGTGTCCATCAAAGCCCAATGCAAGTCCCGTATCAAACACCAAGCAGTGCTAAACTTTTTGTGACTCCCCAAAACCCACACCATCAAACTACAAGCCTCTTCATCGCAAAAGCCCCCTTTATCACCCCACTGGAAGGCCAAAAACGCCAATTTCCAGTCTTCCCTCAATTCCCAAATCGCCAAACGAACCGTTTCTTGATTCACCTTCGTCCCGGACTCGTCCAGTAAAGCCATGGCCTCAGCTTCTGAAGCAAAATCAGCGGCCCCTTTGAGCAATTTGAGAAATTGGGAAAGACCCGAGTTTTGGGGGTCGCTTGTCTTGAATCGTTGGCCATTGAAGCCCAATGGGTGGTTGCGAGATTGGGCTGAGAAGGGTTGGAGCGTAGAGAAATAGCAAGGAGTTTGAAAGGGGACGAGAAGTGTTCGATGAAATGTCTGAGAGAGAAAGTGGACGAGAGAATTTGAAGAATGAGGGGGAGAAGATGAGTTGAAAATGGAGGGAAGTATCGTGTGAGATATGAGGAGCTGGGAATACTTGCTTTGTAACCTTCTTGCTATGGAGGAAAATGCCATCATTTTCATTTCAGCCGAACAAAAGCAGAATGGGAGTTTTTAAACATAGTTGAATGGAAACTCGAGTCACATAATTTTCATATAAATATATGATTAATTATAAATAGGTCATATTTTAAAGTTCAAATTATATGTTAAATTACTATAATAAATAGAAATAATAAATAAAAAATAATTTTCTTTTTTATTGTTAATCAAAATACAATTATTTTTATTCCTTTTTTTTTAAAGAATTATAAGTGTGTAATTACATATTATATTTATCATGAGCATATAAAATTCTATTATTCTAGGCATCATATCACTTAATTTTCTTATATGTACCTATCATAATTTGATTCTAAACTTAATAGGTAAATTAAACAACATTGCCTACTTAACTCCTCTATATAAATAAGATATCTATACATGAAAATTTTAACCATATCATAATAAGTATATTATATTCAATATTTACCTCTCTCAAATAAAAAAAAACTAAAGATAATTATTAATTTACCTATATAATAATAAAATAACAAAAAAGTAATATGATAGATAACATACATGTAAATCTCCGACTCTCCAAAAGTATTAGTTGTATTCGATAAAAAAATATAAAATAAATCTTTAAAAATGAAATTTAGTTAGAATTATCTTAAAATTAAATAATTTTGAAAAATAAATATAAAATAATAATATTTAAAATTTGAAAGTTTCTCATCCATATCTGAAAAGGGTATAAACGGTATCAGACTATTAGTAAACTTAAAAAAACAAAACGATAAAAAGAACACAGTCAAAATTTTGATAATGTAGTAAATCAAGTATGTTATATGCCAAGTGAACTAATTTATATGTTAAGTTTAAAAACTGGACTAATATATATATTCACACGTAAAACAATTGAAATGCAATTATTCAAAAAATGGGTTTAGAAAGTTTCACCTCAATTTGTGGATCAAAAAATGAGTAAAACCAATGAAACCTGATTATTAAAAAATTCAATGTAAGAATCATCATTTCAAATTCTCACTCATACATCTTAGTCATTTTCTCTCTTGTCGCCTAATTTATTTTCTTCAACACAAATGAGAAAACCGACACTTATTTTATTCTTTGGTGGAAATTTAAGCTTCTGCCAAAAGCATAATAACTTGATTGTGCAATTTAACTTTTACAACTGCTTTAATCTTTGTTTATAAGGTATGAACCGTATGATACTTTAAAAAGAAAAAGGAAGCAAGGTATGCATCTCTTGAAGGATGCTCACACCACTATTCCTATTTACGTTCATTTTTTGAATGTTCCATTGGAGCACTAGAATGAGGATGGTATAGTCATATTCAGTACTATTAGAGTATCTTTGAATGGAAAGTTAGCTCTTCGAAAGAAGCAAAGCATCTTAGGGGGAAATGGTTGATCATGTTATCGCTTGGCCATGCAAGGATTCTTGGAATGCCTTGCACATGAGTGCATCATTATACCTATCAGGCACCATCGCTCCTCAGTAATCGTCTATATACCCCACTAGATCAGAGGTCCATTTGAAGTGGGTGAAGTTTGGAGTTGCAAACCGTTGAGTGAATGATTTTTCCTCGATGTCCCTTACAAAGTGTGACATTGAGGACAATTGAATTTAGAGATGTAGAATGTCTTTAAAGTCACGAACATGATGAATGACTTGAAGGCGACAATCTAACATTCCCTAGATATCATTAGCTTGCAACACGCCTCGTTGAGGTAGGGAGTTCTTTCGAGCCAAACGTTGTTGATGTAACGACCCGTCCCGAATATCAGGATTAAATATTAATTAATTATGGTTTAGAATGACTAATCTGAGATTAGTTGAGTGAAATCGGATGAAATGTGCAAAATGACCGTTTTGCCCCTAGACGTGGGCAAAATGTTGACTTTTAGTTCGGGGGGTCAAATAGACTTTGACCGATGACTGTGACGTAATTCGGGACGTCACTAGTTTATAGACAAGTGGCACGTCCGATTCCGACATTCGAGGAAGAAGTTATAACGTTCGGAAGTCGATGGGTATTTTGGTAATTTGGTGGAAAAGGGGCAAAATGTTGACTTTTGACCCGGGAAGTCCAATGGTCGAGGGCCAAGGACCGTTACGTAGATCGAGTCGATACGAATCCGTAGACAGGTGGCACGCCAAAATCGGAGGTTCGACGACGAAGTTGTGGTCACGGGAGCGAAATCGATTAATCGAACGAATCGGGATTTTGATTAAAATAATAATAAAATATTGAACAGTGACCGATGATTGTGGACACCTAGATGAGTGAGAAGTGTCACTCATCCCTTATTTTAAGACCCTAAATTTGGATCATGTCTCCACTAATGAATTAAAATATGATTTTATCTCTCCATTAATCTTAGTCGTCCATTTGATTCTTAAGATTGAATCTGCACCATTCATTCCACTTCCTCCTTCCCATTAATCTGATCAGCCATCTCCCTCTCCCATTCTCATTTCACTCGTGAAGAACCATCACCCCAGACCAAACACTCAGATGACCACCACCCTCACTTATCTGCTTTACCTCTAGCCAACGGCTTGACCCCGCCATACATCATCTTCATCATCATTTTCCCATCGTTCTTCAAGAAACCCAAACACCCAACTCCCTCTAAAACCACAAAACCTCATTGAATGCTATTACAGTGTAAAGGAAAGTTGGAGGGTGAGGAATGGAGATGATGATTGTGTCAACGGCGATGACCATCGTGGACGGCGGAGGTGGCTGGGAGCCAAAAACCCGTGAGGTATGGTTTTAGTTCAAAAATGGTGGACTTGGTTTTAATGGTTTTTGATCGACTCTAAGCCTAGGGTTATGTTCCTTGAGCTCCCTTGACCTTGTAGGTTCAATTTGGGACGGATTTGGACGCTGGAGGTGGTCGGTGTAAGACCCGTGTCCTGGAGGGAACGATGAACGATCCCACATTCCTGCGAGAGGTGAATGGTATTGGAAGAGAATGGTGGTATGCCTTAAAGGTGTAGGCACACACCTATCTAGCACGAGGCCTTTTGGGAGCTCAGTGGCTTTGGGGGGGGGGGGGGGGGGGGGGATTGGAACCCCAAAGTTAAGCGAGTTGAGGCTGGTGTAATTCCATGATGGGTGACCCCCTGGGATGTTTCACCGTGAGCTCCCGAAAACAAAACTGTGAGGGCGAGGAGGCCCAAAGCGGACAATATCGTGCTAGATGAGTGGGGTCCTGATAGAGGAGGGTCGAGTCCTGACAGAATGGTATCGGAGCCAGACCCCAACCGGGAAGTGTGCTAGCGAGAACGCTGGGCCCTAAGGGGGGTGGATTGTAAGACCCGTGTCCTGGAGGGAACGGTGAACGATCACACATTCCTGCGAGTAGGAATGGTATGGTAAGAGAATGCTGGTGTGCCTTAAAGGTGTAGGCACACACCTATCTAGCACTAGGCCTTTTGGGAGCTCAGTGGCTTTTGGGGGGGGGGGGGGGGGGGGGGGGATTGGAACCCCAAAGTTAAGCGAGTTGAGGCTGGTGCAATTCCATGATGGGTGACCCCCTGGGAAGTTTCACCGTGAGCTCCCGAAAACAAAACCGTGAGGGTGAGGAGGCCCAAAGCAGACAATATAGTGCTAGATGAGTCGAGTCCTGATAGAGGAGGGTCGGGTCCTAACAGCCGGAATGATGTTTGGAATTCTGGCCGAAACTTTGAATGGCCATAACTTAAAATCCAGGTACTTTCTGAAATTTCTGGGTTGATATTTGGAATCCTTGGCTTAAGTAGATAGATTTACATAGGTAGAACGTCGAATTTGGTTTAGAAACGAGTGAAATATCGAAGTTTGAAGTTTGGGGCATCAATGAAATTTTTCGGCGAGAAATTCCAGCGAGTCGCCGCCGAGTTGACTCGTTGACTTACTGTTCATAATGACGTCAGCGTTGACTTTGATGACGTCAGTGTTGACTTTTTGGTCAACATTTGACTAGAACTTTGACCCACGCGTAGGAGCTCGTGTGAGTATATTTTTAGGTGGGACAAGGACCATTTTAAAGGTTTTGACGATTCGGATCCAATGGGGGTGGTTTCGGGTCGATCGGAGATCGTTAAGTTGGTCAAATCGAGATTTTCACCTCGGGAAACGTGTACAGGACACATTGACTTTTCCGGGAAAGTTTAGGGTGCTTAATATGGACTTGTATAGGTTAGTAGTAACCTTTGGGTATGATTTGGACAGGTCAGGATTATCCGGAATGGTCAGATTATCCCAAGAAGGCCTATGGCACGCGTATCGAGGTGGCACCGTTGGACGGTCTGTGAGTGGACTTTGGTTTTATAAATACTATGCACGCCTAACTGTGTTATATGTTTTATATACGTGATTTCCATGATGATGATTGTGATTATTGATTTTTGGTATGTTGCACATATTTCGAGATATTTTTCGTATTGCACGTATATCGAGGCTAACGGTTTTATTGTGGTTTTACGTGCTTGTGGTTTCATGAATAATGTGATGAAATGGTTTTGAAATTGGAAAGATGAACTCGGGCTTGAGGCCCAATTGTTTTGGAAACCACGGACTTGGAAGTCCATTTGAGTTACGTAATCGGGCCGAGAGCCCAATTGCTTTATGAAATCGGGTCAGGGGCCCAGTTGTTTACGAAATCGGGCTGAGACCCATTTGAGTTATATTATCGGTCCAGGGGCCCAGTTGATTTACGAAATTGGGCTAGGGGCCTAGTTGATTTACAAAATTCTGGCCGTGGGCCCAGTGGTTTACAGAATCGGGCATGAGGCCCAGTTGGGTTATAAATGTGATTTCGGGTCTAGGACCCTATGTTTTATAAACATGATTTCATGTCGGGGACCCTAAATGGAAATGTGAAGTTTTATGGAGATTTTGGGCAGGGCTCATTGAAATGTTGTGAAATGATTTGATAAAACTATTTTCCATATACCATCTTGATACGAGGATATGTGATGGTCTCTTCCAGGTGTCTGGGACACTGGGGAAGTCACGGTACATTGCCTGCAAGGGGTCATTGTACGGAGCTACCAGACCGTATAGTGACTCAGGAGAAGGATTGCTATGATTAGACGTCTGGGATGTCAGACATCTGGGATGTCAGAGATATGGACCTAGAGAGACCCCGGGCAGCACGCGTTGCTTATTTCCCTGAGATATGACGTCTGGGACGTCAAGTATCTGGGACGCTAGGCATCGGGGATGCCGGAGATGTTAATGTGGTAAATATGGACTATTGGATCTATGAAATGGTTTTTTGGTTGGATTTATGTTTATGGTTTTGGCCAGTGGCCCACTTGGTTTTGTATTTACGGATTTGGTATTCTACAGTTGGGCTGAGTTCCCACACTTGGTTTTGTGTTACGTTTTTTGGGCTAAGGCCCTAATGGTTGGTTGAGTAAATGTTTTGATTACTGGTTTTCGAGACATGCATAGGTTTTAATGAAGGGCATAAATGTCTTTGTGAAATGTGTTTTATGAACTTAATGATTTTCGTCCACTCACAACTTTTGGTTGTTTTTAATGCCCTTCAGGTTGATCGCGGATGTGACTGCAGCAGAGATAGGGACATCGCATGCCTCCTCCATTGATCCTTGCGCACTCTGGAAGCCCCGAGTGGGCAGTGGCTAGGTTATCCCTTGTCTGACACTTCGTGTCAGACGGGGGCGCTGCACATTCCACGGTAATCCCAGGGGGATTGGGATGGGTCGTGTCGTTTGACCTCCTCGATCCAAAGTTTTTGAGCTCCGAGAGCATGCCACATCCTCCTTACTATGATACCCAACATGCACTAGGCTGTTGTAAGTATCTCGGAAAGCAACTTTTTGCCTCCAACTTTTATGCGAATATTCAATTCGCGATGTTCCTTCTACACGCTTTCGAAGTTTCTTGTGCGGTTACACCCTTGGACGTTGTTAGGTCTTTGCTAGAATTTTCCGAAGAATCTCTGACTACACATGGACTTGGTTTCTAAGCCTTTCGCCTTATTGCGACAAATTTTCTTGAGAAGATAAGCACCAAGATGTTTTTGTATGACACATATCATGGTAAACCCTAGGCCTCGTGCTCCGACCTTGTTCATCCATGTTATGTTTTTCTCGCCTTTGATTTTGTTCTAGTGTATCATGAAGGCCATCCAGAAATTCTTGAAGATCTTCACTAGAATGGGATTGATGCGGGGTTTGGCTAGAAGTTTCTCCCTCTAATCGCCCGCCGGTTTACTGAAAGGTTGTTACTCCTAATCCAGGTGCAGGAGTTTTCGAGACATGAAAAGTTCTAAATCCAAAAGTTGAAATCAATCCATGCATACCAATGGTGGCCATGATATTCACACGAGGGAATGGCTTTGACGTTCATTTGGAGTCACAATGTGTTGTTCGCTCCCAACCTGAGCTGTAGAGGCTGAAACACTAGCTTTGGATGATAGAACGGATCATCTAGTTCTAACTATGTTGAATTGTGAGGATTGAAAAGAAATTTTGATGAACGATGAACAAAGTCCAAGAACTTCGAATAGATTCGATGAACGACAAATGAATTATGATGAGTGATGAACAAAGTTGATGAACGATGAATAACGTTGATGAACGATGAACAACACTGATGAACGATGAATGAACTAGAGATCTTTTTGATAAGTCGTTAATTAAGTATTATTTTATATTATTTTATAACCTTTATATTTGACTTTTAATGTTAAAATAATAAGCAATTAGAGAAAATAATATATTTTGTGATATTTTTGTAGAAATAAATAAAGTTTGGAATTTGGAGCGTTTTGGAGAAAGAATCGTTCCGATCGAAGTTCGAACGAAAAAATTATGGACGAAATTCGGTGAAATTATATAAATCCATTTTTTAAATTGAAATTCATTTGTTCAAGCCCAATACAAGTTTGCAAACCCAATCTGCGCAGCCCTCAAGCCCAAAAAACCAGTCCAATTGATCCAAGCATGCAGCCCACCATCGCAAGTCGCCGACCCAATCCTTCGCTCCAGCCCACATGTGCGGCCCAGCTCGCGTCACAACCCAGCTCGCGTCACAACCCAGCTCGCGTCACAACCCAGCTCGCGTCACAGCCCAGCCATCCAGCCTGCTACTTGCACCAGCAAGCAGCTACCGAATTGCTTCTCAGAGAGTTCAGTGCACGTGTACCGAACTAGGCAGTCAGCCTTGGCGCACGTGCCCAAAAAGTCAGTACGCCTACCAGCACGCCTCCACCAACTCCACCCACTTTCTGTCAGCCACCTGCCATCGAAATCAATTGCTGATTTTCAGCAGGTCTGTGCAACCTATTTCCTGCACCCAACTGCTCTCTTTTCTAGCTACTTTTCTGAAATTCCAGCACCAAACGAGCCCCAAAATCATCATTTTCCATCATTGTTCATCATTTCATTATTTTATTTTATTTTATTATTTTTTTTGGGACTTCCCTATAAATAGGAAGACCATCTTCATTGTTAAGAGGTCCCCCTTTGTCTATTTTTTTTTCTTTTGTAGCTTTTATTTTAGTTGTTTGCTCTCTACATTGTAGAGTTATTTTGGGGACCATTTTAACATCTTGTAGATTGTCTTCTTAATTAGTTTTCATTTAAATCTTGTCTTTTAATTTATGTTTTTAGATTCATTTCTTAAGTTTCATTTCTTTTTAATTTTAGTTCTTATATTTCCTTTGTAAACTTTTCTTTGTAACTTGTTTGACTTCTCTTTTAGATATGAATTTATGCTTTCCTTAAGAAAATCCTAGACCGAGTATTTCCGAAATAATTCTAGAATTTAAGTCTGAATTCTTATATTGTATCCTCCATCTTCATAAGGTTACTTCTGCTGTTCAAAGAATTTTATGAATAACATTCCATTGTTTCCATCCACTTTCGGAATCATAAGCTGTTCTTGGGTTCCGAAAGTGTAACTTTATTCTCTTTATTTAAATTCTTGTTATTGTTTCGGTTTACTTATAATTCAATACATGTGATGATATTTTCTTTCTAAACTTTTGTAAGTATGAATGCAATCTCCATCTGTTTTACTTTCTGAATTTCTTTTACTTCATATATCTTAGTGCTTAAACTTCAATTTGATGTTATATGTTTTATCCGCTGTTAGGTGCATTTAGACTAGAATTGAAGAGATTAAATGTTGATCGCTGTCGGCACATTTAATTATAAACTTAAGGTGAATCATATTGTAAATGTTTGAAGCATATTGATGTTTGACGCACATTAATGATTGATGCTTTGATAATATTGAAAGATATATGTAAGTATTTGAGATGATAAAGTTAGGATTTCGTGATTGGTTTATTATGAGCAAAATGTTAGAGTGTTGATAAAATTTGTATTTGAATGAAGTCTATTTTTAGGAGTAGTTTAAATAATGTGATTGTTAATTTGAAATTACGTACGTAAAAGTGTCGGTTTTGTCTATGAAACTACTCTATGGTTTGTAAGTTCTAATTAGCAAGAGCATTTGCACTTTAATTCTTAGTTTTGGTTAAAGATGTAATTTAGATGACAATATTCCTAACCAACACCCCCCCCCCCCCCTCCCCAAACATTCTTTTATTTTTTTATTCTTTAATTCTTTATTTCTTTATTTTTTAATTTTTTTAATTCTTAATTCATTTATTCTTTAATTCTTTATTATTTAATTATTTAGTTATTTAATTCATAATTCATTATTCTTTCTCACTAACATATTATTAATGTTCCCTAATTTTCCCGGTTAAGAACGATCCCTATTTACCAATACTACATCTACACAAAAAGGGTTTAAATTGCATAATATTCGAATTACGTGTTTAATTTAATGCGTAGTTTGAGCGTAATCAATTTTTGGCGTCGCTGCCAGGGAAATTGAAAATCATTTTTAATATGTTGGTGTATGTATATAAATTGTGCATATTATACTTGTTTATAATTTTTACTTTTGTTAATATTATATTTGTTCATAACTTTTACTTACTTGTTTATATTTTATTTATCCATCTTATTTTTGTTCTTATTATTTTTTTATTTGTTTATTTTTATACATGTACATATTATACTTGTTCATAATGTTTATCTTTATACATGTTCATATTATACTTGTGTATTATTTTTAATTATTTTTATACTTGTTCATAATTTTGATTCTTATAATTGTTATTATTATATTTGTTTATAATGTTCATACTTTACTTGTTCTTATTATATACTTGTTCATATTATAATTGTTTACGTAAATTTAAATTTTTATTTTACTTGTTCATTTTATACTTATACATAGTTGTTCATAATTGACTTTCATTTATGTTTGTTTGTAATTCTTATTCTTGTCATATTATTCTTGTTCATACTTGTACATAATGTTCATTCTTTTTACTTGTTCATATATGCATATTGTACATGTTCACTTTTCCTTGTTTTTACTTTTATTTATTTTGATTTGTTTTTGTAATTTATAAAAAAAAACATAAAATTCGTAATTTTTTTCCTTTTCTTCATTTATATTTTTAATAAATTCAGAAAAAAAATTAATTAATAAAAAAATTTAATAAGGAAAACCTTTTCATTACCTTAAATATATATATATATATATATATTTACTTTCCATCTTTCTTTAGTTTTAGCTTCTTATTAGTGTTAATTCATACTTGTGAATAAATTTTGTACATATGTTACTTGTTATTCTTCATACTTGTTCATAATTATTATACTTGTTCATAATTTTCATTTGTATGCTTGTTCATAATTTTTATTTTAAATTTGTTTATGTAAATTCAAACTCTTATTATATTTGTTCATACTTGTATAAATTGTTCATATGTACATTTTCATGTTATATTTGTAAATTGTGCATAAAAACATACTTGTAAATAGTTCTTGTATTCATGCATTAGTCTCGGCTATATGTTGATCACTTGTGCTTCGAAGTTTAGATTTTGATCTTTAATGGAATAGATGAAGACTCTTTTGTTAACTCTCACCTACGGTGATTGTTCATACTTGAGTTATCTTAATTCCTCTAGAGTAAGAAATTTTCGAGGGTGATGTCTAGGACATGAGACAGTACTCATAACGGGTTTTGGGTCTAAGAAAGAGACATCAATGGAGTTTAAGCCTTGGGATGTCTTGAAATTAGCCATGCCTCTTATGTTTATTCTTTCTAACCTGGTCACCTTTGAACTTGCCCAAACAGTTGAATTAATCCAAGATATTTACTTGGGTTGAACAGACGTAGAAGTCTCCATCTAAACTTTGAAGTTATGTGAACCATATATATCTTTGACTTCCCCCCGACATGTAAATATTGGTTATATCTTTTTACTTTTGTTTATATCTTAACTTACATTACTTGTCATGCCAACTTTAATTTGTTTCTTTCATTCTAACTTACATTACATCATTAATTTAAACTTACATTTCTAATTTACATCTTTAACTTGCATTTTTAACTTAACTTGCATTTTTAGTTTAATTTGCATTGCATGTTTAATCTAATTTACATCTCTAACTTGCATTCTTGACAAACGTTCATCTTTGACTAACTAACTTGCATCCCTGTTTCGGCTGGATGAACGTTAAACTTCAAGCGTTTGTTTGGAGGCAACCCAATGTATTCCCGGGATGTAAAGGAGTCATCAACGCAGATTTGCTATCTTTCAACCTTCACTCTCTTTATTTTGTTTACTTAATGTTTTTCTTGTTTTATTTTCGTAAATCATTTTCCTTACTTCAATTCCATGTTCAATTACTTCTTATTTTTCTACATTGAGGACAATGTATAATTTAAGTGTGGGGGAGTGGTTTACAATTTTAATTGTGCAATAAAATTATTTTAAAAAAAAATTATAAAAAAAATTCAAAATAAAAAATCAAATAGAAAAAAAAAATTAATTATTCAAAAAAAAATTAATTATTCAAAAAAAAATTGTTTATTGCTTTTTTAAATCTTTTTTGTTTTAACTTAATATTTTTACGAGTATTAAGTTGCCCTTTAACTTGTCAATGATATAAATGAACGAAAATGAATATGTTATGGCTATAAAGATGATCACTACAACTTAAATTTATTTGTTAATATTTTGTGATTAAGTGTTATAACTTGTAGATAATGTATGTAAATTGGTATATAAACGAGCATGATAAGATAAGTATGAATCATTTGAACCTTATGTGAGCTTTATAACTTTATATACATCTTTGATAAGTGATTCATAAGTTCTTTATTCAAATTGATATACATATGCCACATAACTACTTGCCATAACTTTTAATGAACTCTAGAGTACTAGAACTTATTCTATGTGATTTTCAAAACTTTTAAGTCAATAAACTCTCTGATTTTGGATATGATTAAGGCATTAGGGTTAACACCACAAACTCAAACATCCATGTTCCCTATTTTGTACGCACAAGTTGCGACCCCTTAGTTTTAACTCCTTTGAGCCTACATTAAGCCCTTCTTTCATTACCATGATTATCTAAACACTTGAGCTTAGTATAGACATCCTTTACCCTTGTTCCAAGGACTCGGTTGAAGACATAAAGATAGTGTGAAGGAAAAATGATGATGTTTTGAAGATTTTTAGATGTATTATGTGGATTTACGTACTCAAATTGACAAGACCAGCCCCGATCCCCATGGGACCACATGGGGACGTGCCCTGCTCCCGTCTGACACCCGAAATAACATACCAATTTTAACCTCAAACGTTCAAATGCATAAATAACCAAATTAAAGTTTTACATCAAATCCGAAATAAACAGATGTCAGACAAGGGATGAAATCCAAAATTACAAGTTCCGAGTGTAACGACCCGTCCCAAATTCCATGATTAGATTAGTGACTAATCACGATTAGTGAGGTTAATCGGTGATTAGTTAGGCTAAATTGGACGAACGATGCGAAATGACCGTTTTGCCCCTAGTGGTGGCAAAACGTTGACTTTTCAATCGGGCGGTCAAATGGACTTTGATCGATGACCGTGACGTAGTTCGTGACGTCACGAGTTCATAGACAGGTGGTACGTTCAATTCCGACGTTCGTGGAGGAAGTTATGACGTTCGGAAGTTTAGGGGCATTTTGGTAATTTTGGTTAAATGGGGTCAAAAGTTGACTTTTTGACCAGGATGTCCAATGGCCGAGGGCCGAGGACCGTTACGTAGATAAGGACGATACGAATCCATAGACAGGCAGCACGTCGAATTCGGACGTTCGACGGCAAAGTTACGGTTCACGGAAGTTCAAGTGCACTATTGCACGAATTACGAAACGAGTTAACTTTTGGACTTAGTGGGGGCCCAGATATTTAATACCTGCCCTATGGATGAGTGACAAGTGTCACCCATCCACATGCCCTCTCTTTTCCTTCATGCACCGTGCATTCCATTCTTCCTCATTTCAAACACACACACACAAAACTACCCGATCTCACATCCACCATCCTTCCATCTGTGCAACCCAAAACCCATCCATCCTTCATTCAAGCAACCAGGGATGGAAGAGGGGACTGAGGAGGTGGCTGGGCGGCCAGAACCGCCATCCACGGCGGCGAGAGGGACAAGAACCCGTGAGGTTCACGGTGAGGCCCTTTTGATCCATTTTTACATTTTTGATGTTATGGTTCATTTCTAATGATTTTAATGAGTCCATTGAGTTGCTAGGGACATGTTAGGAAGGTTTTAGGAAGCTAGGGACTGCTGTGAAGCCATGGCTGCATTTTGAGAATTTTGAACCATTTGGTTCAAAATCAAACCTTAGGATTTAGGTGTTTTTAGGTAGTTTTAGGGATTGAAATGGATGGAAAACATCAAAATAGGAAGAAAGGAATCGAAAAGGAAGAACTAGGATGACAAATGGGGTGTCTAGAGCTGTGAACCGGTCACGCCGGTCCAGTTGGACCGGCCAAACCAGGTGAACCGGCCATGAACAGTAAAACCGGTCTGCTGGAGGTTGGAGCCGATGAACAGTATTTTCGACCTTCTTGGGGCGCGTGAGGGCGCGTGAGCAGTAATTTGGGAAAGTTTCCAACACGGGAAATCTTCTATTCGATGTAACGAAGATTTTGGGACTGGTCTCGCGTCAATCGGACATCGTTTCGATAGTTTTCGGGGTGTCGGAAGGTTTAGGGTCGGCTTAAAAATAGTTAAAAGTTCGGGAAAATTACGGGGCTTTGATGGGAGGTTAATTAAGTAGTTATTAACCTTCTATTAAAATTTGGACAGGTTTGGGAGTCCCGGTAATGGTGATCGGCTCGGGGAGCCGAATGGCACGCAAATCGAGGCGGCAGCTCGGACGGTCTGTGAGTGGACCTTGTTTTCTAAATTGGTGCATGCATAAATGTTTATTATATGTTTTATTACTTGTTTGATGATGCCATGGGTGCATTTGTATGTGGTTACGTATAAGCACGTATTTCGAGGTTTCGGCCTTATACGGTGCTTATACGGGTCTGTATTTCTTTATTGATTTAAATGAACTGAATTTGGATTTCCAAATGATAAACTCGAGTATGAGACCCATTTGGTTTTGTCTCGGGCATATGACCTCAGATTCCGGGCACGGTGCCCAGTTGGTGTCCTATGTTCGGGTACGAGACCCAGTCACTTTACGGTTTTGATTTCAGGTCAGGGAACCTTAAATGGATTCCCAGGTTCATGACGGTTTATGGGAACCGGCATGAACCCTTGTTATGGTATCATGGTTCATGACGGCTTATGGGAACCGGCATGAACCCTTGTTGGTTATTACGGTACATGACGGTTTATGGGAACCGGCATGTTACCTGGTTATGTTATTACAGTACATGACGGTTTACGGGAACCGGCATGTTACCTGATTATGGATATTATGGATCATGACGGTTCAGGGGAACCGGTCATGAATGTTTATGTTATGTATATATATGTTCATCTACCTTCCTTTACTTCTATTTTCTCCTCCGGGGAGGGTCGTTGGCCTGGGTGGACCCCGGAGTAGTCACGGAGCACCGACTGAGTGGAGTCACCCCCCAGTTGGGTTCCTTACTCTCAGGAAGGCTATGATTACTATTACCTCGGGTAGGGTCAGTGGTCTACGGACATTGATCTTGACTTTGAGATGACTCGGATTGAGACCCGGGTAGCGCGCGCGTAGCTTTGGATACCGTGACAGGATTGGTTGTGTGACTTATATATATGTATGTGATGTATATATGATATATGATATGTGGTGTGTACAGGTGTGCACAGGATTTGAGCAGTGGCTCGTGTACTTGGTTTCTTTATGGTTTGGGGCCGAGTCCTTTATGGATTTGGGCAGTGGCCCGTATGGTCGTTTTTATTGTGGTCCTTTCGACCTTCGTTTATATCTGCTTTGGGCTTAGTCCCACATATGGTTTGTTTTGAATAAATGGTTTTCGAATGCATGCATGCTTTTTAGTGGAGGGTACAAATGTCTTCCTTATTAAATGTTTTCATAAACTCTTTGTTTTGTCCACTCACAGTTTTTAATGTTTTGACTGCCCTTCAGGTTGACAGCGGATGTGGACTGTAGCAGAGATCGAGATATCACATGCCTCCTCCGGATCCTGGCGAACTCTGATAGCCCGGGAGGGCAAAGGTCGGAAATATCCCTTGTCTGACACTTCGTGTCAGACGGGAGCAGAGTCATCCCTCGTTAATCCCGGGGGGATTGGGATGGGTCCTGTCACCGAGCACGACTCTAAAATAAACCTGTGGGCAAACCACCCAACAGGAGTTCAGGTACGCAGAAGTAGATCTATGCCTCAGCCTTAGGATCCTCCTCTACCTCAGTAGCACAGCCTGGAGGGGTTACCAAAACATTAAGGGTGAGTGGGCCGAAACTCAAGTTTATAAAACCGTTTAATAAGTAAAACATATAATTTACCCCTCCGTTTTCCAAACATGCATGCATCAGAATTTAAAACCATAAATCATATAGTATGAACCATAAGGCATGTAATAAAACCATAAACCTAATTTTAGCCACTGCACTATACACTCCAATCCTGACATCCCCGATGTCTGACGTCCCTGACGTCCAATAAAGTCACAGTCTCAAGGCTACGCGTGCCACTCGGGTTTCAATTCCGAGTCCAATCCCGGAACCCTGTCCGGGTACGGCATCTCAAATGCCTAGCGTCCTAGACGCTCAACGTCCCTGACGTCAAATAAGCAATCCTGTTCCTGAGTCATTTTACAGTCTGGTTCCTCCGTAGAATGACCCCTCGCAGGCAATGCGCTATGACCACTCCGGGGTACCACATCCAGAGGAGACAGTATCATAAGAATGGATCTATACAGTGCAGTACCAAATACATTTTATTGATATCCACATGTAAAACATATATGTACACATAGATAAAATCCAAACCGATCGTTAAGTTTCATCAGACGGGTTTCAAACCCAAATACCGTGAAACGTGCCATAACCATAATTTCAATATCATCAAAACCATTTCTTGATTCCAGCATGTGGACATATAAGTAAATCAGAAAACATTTAAGCATGCAAGGGTTTAATGAAATCGGGCCCACTCACAGTACAATCCCGCGCTGAACCTGTGCGTACGAACTTGTACCGGGATTATCGTACAATTCCTGTCAGTCCAAATCACACGTAAGGGTCACTACAAGTCTTAACCATTTAACCAAAAAGTCCGAAACAGAAACCGGCTCGGGGAACCAGTCCAACACGTTTCCCGAGACAACCGGCCCTAAACTGACCCATCAAAACTATCTCAGATCAACATGGTTAAGTCACTAAAAATGTTCAGAATGATGAGAGGAACAAAAGTCATGTTGATCGTGATCGGAGATAAGGTTCAACGCGCCCTCACGCGCCGCCCAAAGTGGCTGCGCGTGGAAGTCACGCGCCTGACACTGTAGCTACAGTGTCACCACCTTCACCCGTTTATCTGTAATACGGGCCTGCCACCCGTGGCTTGACCCGGTTGATTACCCATCAATTCCTACTCGATTTCAATCCAATTTGATCCTACACATGTTTATTATTCTTCCAATTTAAGTTCTGAGATATTAATCAACCTCGACATGTCCCCAATCGACCCATCGACCCGTGATCAACCAATCGGGTCAATCACCAGAACTTCCTGGTTTCTAAATTAATTTCCAATTAACTTCACAGACAGCATAATAGGATCAAAACGACCTAAAATGAACGATCAATTGTTTCTAAAAGTACCTGAAGGTTGTCGTCCCAAGCTCTGCGATTTCACTGAAAGCTGCAGTCACCGTCCCAGCTCACCCGTGGCTGATGTTCAATGTGGATAAGTTCCAAATACTCCCAGAAGACTAAACTAGGCCTTGGTTTGGTCCAACAATCACCAGAAATTGAAAACCCGATTTCCCTCCAAAATTTCCCAAAATGGTTTCTCTTTGGTTCCTCACCTATTTTCAGTTCTTTCAACCTCAGAGTGAAGCTCATTCACTTCTCAATCAGTTTTAAACAATTCAAGCTGTCCCAGAGGCTCGTGGAAGCTTTACTGTCCACTAAATTTCGTTCCCCGAAAAAGCTTCGAATCTTCATTAATCAAATCCACCGTGCAGGGTGGATGGTTCAGGCCACGTTCTAAAGCATAAGACACACCTTTCTTTCCAGCACACACTTGCATAAACAATTGCGCACTGAACCACCGCACATGGAGGTGCCGTCCATGGTCCCCCGCGTTTGCTACAGTAACCAGGGCAAAATGACCAAAATGCCCCTGGTTCAAGTAATTACCAAAATGCCCTTCACTTTCTAGACCCGTAACTCAGCCATACGAAGTCCGATTTCGGCGTGCCGCCTATCAACGGACTCAGGGCATCGAGACCTACCTAACGGTCCTTGAGTCGTGTGAAAATTAGTTGCCAAACGAAAAGTCAATATTTTCGCCCCTATCGTCCAAATTACGGTAACGCCCCTGAACTTCCGATAGGCATAACTTTTATCCTGAGCGTCCGAATTGGACGTGCCACCTGTCTATGGACTCGTGACGTCCCAAACTACGTCACGGTCATTGGTCAAAGTCCATTTGACCCTCAAATCAAAAAGTCAACAATTTGGTCATACCAATCACAAGGGTAAAAACGTCAATTCATACATTAAATTACATTATCAAAATCCTCGAATTTCCGGGGTGTTACAACCTTCCCCCCTTAAGAAATTTCGTCCCGAAATTTCAAAGAAACAAATAAGGAAATTGCTCTCGCATCTGAGCCTCGGGCTCCCATGTGGCTTCTTGCACATTCTGGTTTCTCCAGAGAATCTTCACGAGAGAGATCGTCTTCCGACGTAGTACCTTTTCCTTCCGATCCAAAATCTGAACTGGTTGTTCCTCAAAGCTCAAATCATCTCGGAGTTCGATAGGTTGTTCCTCCAGTACATGAGAAGCATCATGTACGTACTTCCGCAACATTGATATGTGGAAAACATCGTGAACTCGAGAAAGTTCTGGAGGTAGTGCCAACCTGTAAGCAACCCTGACAATCCTCTCCACGATCTCATATGGTCCAATAAAACGCAGACTCAGTTTCCCCCGTCGACCAAAACGGATAATCCCTTTTCACGGAGATAACTTCAGGAAGACAAAATCTCCCACTTCAAATTCCAAGTCTCGAATCCGTCGATCGGCATAACTCTTTTGATGATCCTGTGTCGCCTTCAATCTTTCCTTGATAACCCGAATAGTTACCAGGGTTAAGTCCATCAATTCTGGCCCCTATCTCCATCCAGCAGATAGGTGTCCTGCACTGTCGACCATACAGTGCCTCATAGGGTGCCATCCCGATGCTTGTCTGATAGCTGTTGTTGTAAGCGAATTCCATCAATGGCAAATGAGTATCCCATGAGTCCTGAAACTGTAGCACACAGGACCTCATCATGTCCTCCAGGGTCTGAATGGTCCGTTCAGACTGTCCATCGGTTTGTGGATGGAACGCAGTACTGAAACGTAGGGTTGTTCCCAAAGTAGCTTGCAAACTCCGCCAGAACCTGGAAGTGAAACGCGGATCACGATCGGACACGATCGATTCCGGCGTACCATACAATCGTATGATTTCCTTTACAAACAATTGAGCTAGTCGGCTAGGTTTATAAGTCTCCTGAACTGGAAGAAAATGGGCTGACTTGGTTAACCGGTCCACGATCACCCACACTCCGTCAACTCCACTCTGAGTCCTTGGTAACTTAAAGCCGAAGTCCATGGTGATATGATCCCACTTCCACTCGGGAATCGGAAGTGGCTGCATAGCCCCATAAGGTCTCTGCCGTTCCGCCTTAACCTGCTGACAGGTTAAGCATTTGCTTACGAACTCCGCAATACCCTTCTTCATTCTTGGCCACCAATAATGGTTCCGGAGGGTACGGTACATCTTTGTACCTCCCAGATGCATATCATAAGCTGAACTATGGGCCTCCTCCAGAATCTCGGCCCGTAACTCTGCCACTGCAGGTACACACAAACGGCCCAATTTTACAAGCGCTCCATCATCCTGGATGGTAAAATCTTGTCTCTCATCCGCATCGACCTCAATTCTGCAAACACAGAGTATCGGATCCTGAAGTTGTGCTTCGATGATCCGATCAATCAGTACAGGTCGTACATGGAAGCTGGCCAACAAAGCTCCATGCTCATCCATATCCAAAATAACTCCCGCCTTCCGGAGTTCCAACAGTAAAGGAAGATACACCATCCCTAGGTGTGCAACAGATCCCGCTGACTTCCTGCTGAGTGCATCTGCCACCACATTGGCCTTACCCAGATGGTACTCAATCGTACAGTCATAATCCTTCAGCAGCTTTAACCATCTCTGTTGTCTCATGTTAAGCTCCTTCTAAGTGAATAGGTACTTTAGGCTCTGGTGGTCGGTGTATATCCGGCACGTTGCGCCGAATAGGTAATGTCTCCAGATTTTTAGAGCATGAACCACCGCTGCCAACTCCAAATCATGGGTTGGGTAGTTCAACTCATGAGTCTTTAGCTGCCGGGATGCGTAGGCGATAACCTTGCCAGTCTGCATCAACACGCAGCCCAGACCTTGTAGTGATGCGTCACTAAAGACCACGAACTCTCCACTATCATCCGGCAATGCAAGGACAGGTGCAGTGGTCAATCGATCCTTCAATTCTTGAAAACTCCGATCACACTGCTCTCCCAAATGAATTTCACTCCCTTCCGAGTCAAACGAGTCAATGGTGCAGCAATTTTGGAGAAACCCTTTACGAATCTTCGGTAGTAACCCGCTAACCCGACAAAACTCCGCACATCCGTTACTGTTGTCGGTCTAGCCCAGTTAGTCACCGCTTCTGTTTTCTGGGGATCTACGCTAATCACATCAGTCGATATCACGTGTCCCAAAAAACCAATACTACTCAGCCAAAACTGACACTTGCTCAGCTTGGCGTACAACTGTTCTTGTCTCAGCTTCTCCAACACCAACCGTAGATGTTCCTCATGTGCTCGGGCACTCCTCGAGTACACCAAGATATCATCGATGAACACAATCACGAACTTATCCAGGTAGGGTCGGAAGACCCGGTTCATCAGATCCATGAATGCTGCTGGAGCATTCGTCAAACCAAAAAGCATAACAAGGAACTCGTAGTGTCCGTAATGGGTTCGAAAAGCAGTTTTCGGAAAATACTCATCTGAAATCCTCAGTTGGTGATACCCAAACCGCAAATCGATCTTTGAAAAACACTGTGCTCCCCGCAACTGGTCAAAAAGGTCATCGATCCTGGGTAGAGGATACTGGTTCCTCAGTGTCACCTTGTTGAGTTGTCGATAGTCAATGCACAAACGGAGACTCCCCTCCTTCTTCTTTACGAACAACACCAGTGCTCCCCACGGTGAAGTACTCGGTCGGACGTATCCCAAATCCACCAACTCCTGCAATTGAGTTTTGAGTTCTCGTAATTCGGCCGGCGCCATCCGGTATGGTGCCTGGGATATAGGTCGGGTACCAGGGAGTAGTTCAATCGTAAACTCGATCTCCCATGATGGTGGTAATCCAGGTAAGTCTTCCGGGAACACATCCGGAAACTCACGTACCACCGGTATCTCGTCGATACCCGGAGTGTCAACCTGTTCTGACACGACATGCGCCAGATAACCCTGGCATCCCTTCCGTAAAAGTTTGGTAGCAGTAAGTGAAGAAATCACTTCAGGAGACGAACCATCACGCTCCCCCTGAAAGATAACCTCCGGCAAACCCGGGCTTCGCAGAATCACTTGCTTGCTACAGCAATCGATGAGCGACCCATGCTCCGATAGCCAATCCATTCCCAAAATTATATCGAAGTCGTGGATATCCAGAATAATTAAATCCGCTGGTAAATCCACATCCTCAATTCTCACCGGGCACCTTCGAATCACCTGATTCACAAGGGACACGATGCCCATCGGGGTGCCAACACCCATTTCGCAATCTAAGGCTGATACCACACAATCAAGCATACCAGCACAACTCTTCGAAATAAAAGAATGTGTAGCCCCCGCATCCATCAATACACGTACAAGAAGGTTTAAGATATGTAGTGTACCTGTAACCACGCCTGGGGAAGTCCTCGCATGCTGCTGGGTCATTGCAAATACTTGAGCCCTAGGCCCTCCATTTCGTCCGCGCCCGTGCGCGCCACGCCCAGCACCACGGCTACCTCCCTGACCTCGACCTCCATTAGTGTGGGAAGCCGTGCTCTGCACCACACTAGATCCCCCAGCGTCGTTGCTCTTGGACAACAGAGGGAAATCACAGGCATAGTGGCCCTCCTCTCCGCAAGCAAAACAGGTTACTGGCCTCGGCCTGTCCGAATGCCCACCAGAAGCTTCGCTCCAGGAAGAACCCTGCCCAGAGTTGTATCCTGATCCTCTGCCCTGAGAGCCTCCACGTCAACCTGACCAGCCACGACCCTTGAAGGATGAGGGTGCTCCCCTGTAGCCCCCTCCCTTGTTGTTCTTCTGGCCCATTGGCCCACGTTGTGGGCGATCTCGACGTCGCCCCTCGCCCGTAGGCTATCTTGTCTGGTGTGCCGCCAAACTGGCCTCGACACGCACCGCAGCGTCTACCATATCACTCAGAGAAGCATGAGTAGCAGCAGTCACACTTTCCCGGATCTCCCCTCGGAGTCCAAGCTCAAACCTTTGGCATTTGTCCTCCTCCGTGCTCACGAATGATGCAGCGAACCGGGATAGTTTTTCGAAAGTCTTCTCGTAGTCCGCAACGGACATATTCCCCTGCTCCAGCCGTAGGAACTCAGCCTCCCGTGCCGCGCGAAACGATCGCTGGTAGTACTGGTCCAGAAATCGGGAACGGAACACTTCCCAAGTAGTGGTATAGACAGACCATCCAGACATTTTAAGGCCGTGCCACCACTGGTAGGCTCCTCCTTCCAGTAAGAAGACCGCCAAGGTCACCCGTTCGCCCGGAGGGCAGTGCATCACCGTGAAGATCCTTTCCCATTTGGTGATCCAATCATGAGCATCTTCGGGGTTTGATCCCCCATTGAAAGAAGTGGCTCCCCGACGCTGCACCCGCTCAATGCTTGCGCATTCCATTTACCTTTCCAGATCCTCGTCAGTTCGTGTATGAGGAATCCTCCTTGGAGGCATAACCAACTGTCAAGAGGCATAGATCAGTTAACCTTATCCTTAAACTCGAAAAGTAACTAGTACTAATCGCTAGTCTAGCATGCTGACCACAACCTAGTGCTCTGATACCAAGCTGACAAGACCCGCCCCGATCCCCATGGGACCACATGGGGACGTGCCCTGCTCCCGTCTGACACCCGAAATAACATACCAATTTTAACCTCAAACGTTCAAATGCATAAATAACCAAATTAAAGTTTTACATCAAATCCGAAATAAACAGATGTCAGACAAGGGATGAAATCCAAAATTACAAGTTGCGAGCATGACTCTAAAATAAACCTGCGGGCAAACCACCCAACAAGAGTTCAGGTACGCAGAAGTAGATCTATGCCTCAGCCTAAGGATCCTCCTCTACCTCAGTAGCACAGTCTGGAGGGGTTACCAAAACCTTAAGGGTGAGTGGGCCGAAACTCAAGTTTATAAAACCGTTTAATAAGTAAAACATATAATTTACCCCTCCGTTTTCCAAACATGCATGCATCAGAATTTAAAACCATAAATCATATAGTATGAACCATAAGGCATGTAATAAAACCATAAACCTAATTTTTGCCACTGCACTATACACTCCAATCCTGACATCCCCGATGTCTGACGTCCCTGACGTCCAATAAGGTCACAGTCTCAAGGCTACGCGTGCCACTCGGGTCTCAATTCCGAGTCCAATCCCGGAACCCTGTCCGGGTACGGCATCTCAAATGCCTAGCGTCCTAGACGCTCAACGTCCCTGACGTCAAATAAGCAATCCTGCTCCTGAGTCATTTTACAGTCCGGTTCCTCCATAGAATGACCCCTCGCAGGCAATGCGCTATGACCACTCCGGGGTACCACATCCGGAGGAGACAGTATCATAAGAATGGATCTATACAGTGCAGTACCAAATACATTTTATTGATATCCACATGTAAAACATATATGTATACATAGATAAAATCCAAACCGATCGTTAAGTTTCATCAGACGGGTTTCAAACCCAAATACCGTGAAACGTGCCATAACCATAATTTCAATATCATCAAAACCATTTCTTGATTCCAGCATGTGGACATATAAGTAAATCAAAAAACATTTAAGCATGCAAGGGTTTAATGAAATCGGGCCCACTCACAGTACGATCCCGCGGTGAACCTGTGCGTACGAACTTGTACCGGGATTATCGTACAATTCCTGTCAGTCCAAATCACACGTAAGGGTCACTACAAGTCTTAACCATTTAACCAAAAAGTCCAAAACAGAAACCGGCTCGGGGAACCCGTCCAACACGTTTCCCGAGACAATCGGCCCTAAACTGACCCATCAAAACTATCTCAGATCAACATGGTTAATTCACTAAAAATGTTCAGAATGATGAGAGAAACAAAAGTCATGTTGATCGTGATCGGAGATAAGGTTCAACGCGCCTTCACGCGCCGCCCAAAGTGGCTACGCGTGGAAGTCACGCGCCTGACACTGTAGCTACAGTGTCACCACCTTCACCCGTTTATCTGTAATACGGGCCTGCCACCCGCGACTTGACCCGATTGATTACCCATCAATTCCTACTCGATTTCAATCCAATTTGATCCTAACATGTTTATTATTCTTCCAATTTAAGTTCTGAGACATTAATCAACCTCGACAAGTGCCCAATCGACCCATCGACCCGTGATCAACCAATCGGGTCAATCACCAGAACTTCCTGGTTTCTAAATTAATTTCCAATTAACTTCACAGACAGCATAATAGGATCAAAACGACCTAAAATGAACGATCAATTGTGTCTGAAAGTACCTGAAGGTTGTCGTCCCAAGCTCTGCGATTTCACTGAAAACTGCAGTCACCGTCCCAGCTCACCCGTGGCTGATGACCTTCGATTTCGATGTGGATAAGTTCCAAATACTCCCAGAAGACTAAACTAGGATTTGGTTTGGTCCAACAATCACCAGAAATTGAAAACCCGATTTCCCTCCAAAATTTCCCGAAATGGTTTCTCTTTGGTTCCTCACCTATTTTCAGTTCTTTCAACCTCAGAGTGAAGCTCATTCACTTCTCAATCAGTTTTAAACAATTCAAGCTGTCCCAGAGGCTCGTGGAAGCCTTACTGTCCACTAAATTTTGTTCCCCGAAAAAGCTTCGAATCTTCATTAATCAAATCGACCGTGCAGGGTGGATGGTTCAGGCCACGTTCTAAAGCATAAGACACACCTTTCTTTCCAGCACACACTTGCATAAACAATTGCGCACTGAACCACCACACATGGTGGTGCCGTCCATGGTCCCCCGCGTTTGCTACAGTAACCAGGGCAAAATGACCAAAATGCCCCTGGTTCAAGTAATTACCAAAATGCCCTTCACTTTCTAGACCCGTAACTCAGCCATACGAAGTCCGATTTCGGCGTGCCGCCTATCAACGTACTCAGGGCATCGAGACCTACCTAACGGTCCTTGAGTCGTGTGAAAATTAGTTTCCAAACGAAAAGTCCACATTTTCGCCCTATCGTCCAAATTACGGTAACGCCCCTGAACTTCCGATAGGCATAACTTTTACCCTGAGCATCCGAATTGGACGTGCCACCTGTCTATGGACTCGTGACGTCCCAAACTACGTCACGGTCATTGCTCAAAATCCATTTGACCCTCAAATCAAAAAGTCAACAATTTGGTCATACCAATCACAAGGGTAAAAACGTCAATTCATACATTAAATTACATTATCAAAATCCTCGAATTTCCGGGTGTTACACAAATATTGTTGTATTATTAACACATGTTATTACCTTGAGTTGATATATGGAAAAAAATAAAAAAATGAAAAAAAAGGGGGGGAAAATGTTTTGAGTCTCTATCATGGTAATAAGGTTTGATTATGTAATGTTTGAATTAAGTCCTTTACATTCATAAATCCAACACAAAAAATGAATTTTGAGGCCCAACATGATGAAGTTAGGCCTATGTTTGAAGGGATGAATTATTGACATCAGTGCACTAAGGTTGGGAAGTTATGATACGTTTTGGGAGTCTATTGAGTCTTGGAACGAATTTGAGCACCATTTATCCTATACACTTCTTGCCTCTAAACTTAACCCCATTACAACCTTCGTAAAGACCTTATGATTCTTAAGATGGTAAATTTTGATTAGTTGAGTCAATCACTTGAGTAAGCTTATGGTTTTGGTTCATTTAGGCAAGTATGTTTAATTTTTATCATGAGATGTTTGTTTGAGATTTTGCAAAAATACTTCATTTCTATTATGTGAGTATTTTTCTCACATACTTTGAGTGCAAATACAAATCCTAACAAATTGAGTGAATTCATGAGTGCATATCCTTGTGAGTTGATTCATACTTGTCTTATTCATGTTGAGATCCACTTCACCATATTTACCCATTATCTTACTTGTTGAAACATTTTGTTACAATGTATTAACTCTTGAATTCCATATGCTTAAATGCTTTAAGTGAAAATCTTTGATGCCATGATAATAATGCAATTTTGAGACAAATGGTTAAGGGTTTACTTGTTTTGAATTCGTAGTTTAATTTTAGTATTTGCTAGGGACTAACAAAGTTTAAGTGTGGGGATATTTGATAAGTCGTTAATTAAGCATTATTTTATATTATTTTATACCCTTTATACTTGACTTTTAATATTAAAATAATAAACAATTAGAGAAAATAATATATTTTGTGATATTTTTGTAGAAATAAATAAAGTCGAATGAAGAAATTATGGACGAAATTCAGTGAAATTATATAAATCCATTTTTTAAATTGAAATTCATTTGTTCAAGCCCAATCCAAGTTTGCAAACCAATCTGCGAAGCCCTTAATCCCAGAAAACCAGTCCAATTGATCCATTAGTGCAGCCCACCATCGAAAGTCGCCGGCCCCAATCCTTCGCTCCAGCCCACACTCACGGCCCAGCCCGCGTCACAGCCCAGCCATCCAGCCTACTACTCGCACCAGCAAGCAGCTACCGAACTGCTTCTCAGCGACTTTGATGCGCGTGTATCGAACTAGGTAGTCAACCTTGGCGCACGTGCGCTAAAAGTCAGTACGCCTGCCAGAACGCCTCCACCAACTCCACCCACTTTTTGTCAGCCACCTGCCACCGAAATCAATTGCTGATTTTCAGCAGGTCTGTGCAACCCATTTCTTACACCCAACTGCTTCTTTTTCCAGCTACTTTTCTGAATTTCCAGCACCAAACCAACCCCAAAATCATCATTTTCCATCATTATTCATCATTTCATTATTTTATTTTATTTTTGTATTTTTTTGGGACTTCCCTATAAATAGGAAGACCATCTTCATTGTTAAGAGGTCCCCCCTTTGTCTATTTTTTTCTCTTTTGTAGCTTTTATTTTAGTTGTTTTCTCTCTACATTGTAGAGTTATTTTGGGGACCATTTTAACTTCTTGTAGATTTTCTTTTTAATTAGTTTTCATTTAAATCTTGTCTTTTAATTTATGTTTTTAGATTCATTTCTTAAGTTTCATTTCCTTTTAATTTTAGTTCTTAGATTTCCTTTGTAAACTTTTCTTTGTAACTTCTTTGACTTCTATTTTAGATATGAATTTATGTTTTCCTTAAGAAAATCCTAGGCCGAGTATTTCCGAAATAATTTTAGAATTTAAGTCTTATGTTTTATCCTTCATCTTCATAAGGTTCCTTGATAGGGCGTTAAATAAGCATTATTTTATATTATTTTATACCCTTTTATACTTGACTTTTAATATTAAAATAATAAATAATTAGATAAAATAATTTATTTTGTGATATTTTTGTTTAAATAAATAAAGTTTGTAATTTGGAGCATTTTGGCGAAAGAATCGTCCCGATTGGAATTATAACGATGAAATTATGGACAGAATTGGATTGAATTATATATTAATTATTATTAATTTTGTAAGCACAAATTCATATTTAATTTGACCCCATTTTTGTTTATTGTGCAGCCTAGATTATGCAGCAGCCCAACCCACGGCCCAGCTGCAGCCCTTTTCCTGCGTAACCCAAGCACATGCGCAAAAGCCTAGGCCCGCGTTAGTCTCCCCCCAGCCCATCAGAGCCGTCGATCAGCGCCTATCGAAAATAGTCTTTTGTTTTCGGCTCGCGCTTCCCGAATGACGCTTGTCTCCCTCAGCGCGCGTGCGCAGAACTGCTTCCCTCCAGTCAGCCCGCGTGCACTAACCCACTGTATGGCATCCCTGCAGCTACCTACCGAATTCTGATGGCTCTTTTCAGCTGCTCCCTGCCAAGTCAGTTCCTGCATCAAACCTGTTCCCACCTTCCCTGATTTTTCTGATTTTCCAGCACCAAACCAGCCCAAAATCATCATTTTCCATCATTGATCATCATTTCATTTATTTTATTTTATTTTATATTTTTATTTTGAATATTTTAGGCCTCCCTCTATAAATAGGGAGGCCATTTCACTTGTAAAAGGGTCCCATTTTGTCCCATTTTATTTCTCTTTTTAGTTTAGGTTCTAAAATTTTCTCTCTAGTTTTTCTCTTCTTTTAGTTCATGTTCTTTCTTTTTGTTCTTTATTTTTGGGGACCATTTTAACTTCTTGCAGATTTTCTTATTAATTAGTTTCCTTTTAATTCTTATTCTTAATTTATGTTATTTTTATGTTATTTCTTAATTTCATTTCTTCTTTACTTTATTCTTGTGATTTTTCTTTGAGATCTCTTAAACAGATTTTTTATACTTTCCTTAAGAAATATCTAGGCCGAGTATTTCCGAAATAATTCTAGAATTTAAGTCCGATTTTTTATGTTTTATCCTCCATCTTCATAAGGTTCCAGCCGCTGTTCGGTGTTCTTTATGAATAACATTACATTGTTTCCATCCACTTTCGAAATCACAAGCTGTTCTTGGGTTTCGAAAGTGTAACTTTATTTCCCTTACTTAAAATCTTTTTATTGTTTCGGTTTACTTATATTTCAATAGATGTGTTGGTATTTTCTTTCTAACATTTGTAAATATGAATACAATGTCCAAGTGTTTTACTTTTTGATTTTCATCTACTTCATATGTTTTAGTGTTTAACCTTCAATTTAACGCTAAGTGTTTATGACCGTTGTTCAGTGCCCTTAGAATAGGGTTGAAGAGATTTAAATGTTTGACGCACATTGAAATCAATAACATAAGGTGAATCGTATTATAAGTCTTTATGACCGATGTTCGGTGCATTTATAATATTGAAAAATGTATGCAAGTATTTGAGATTATTAAGGTAGGATTTCGTGATTGGTTCAATATGAGCATGATGTTAGAGTGTTAGTAAAAATATGTGTTTGAAGAAAGTTCACTTGCACAAAAGTTAAAGTAGAAGTAGAATTAAGTTCTTAACTATTTTGACTTGTTTTCTTTATTCTATGATTACAATCTTTCAAACCCCCAATTTAATTATTTATTCTTTTATTCTTTTATTCTTTATTTCATTAATTCATTAATTCTTTTATTCTTAAATCCATTTATTCTTTAATTCTTTATTATTTAATTATTTAATTATTTAATTCATTATTCTTTGATTATTCATTATTCTTTTTAACTAACATATTATTAATGTTCCCTAATTTCTCCGGTTAAGAACGATCCCATTGTTTAAACGCTACATATTATTTACACAAAAAATGTTTAAATTGCATAATACTCGAATTACGTATCTAATTTAATGTGTAGTTTGGGTGTTATCATTCCTTTCTGCTCTTCAGAGAATTTTATGAATAACATTCCATTGTTTACATTCACTTTCGGAATCATAAGCTGTACTTGGGTTCCGAAAGTATAACTTTAGTCCCTTTACTTAAATTCTTGTTATTGTTTCAGTTTACTTATAATTTAATACATGTGATGATATTTTCTTTCTAAACTTTTGTAAGTATGAATGCAATCTCCATGTGTTTTACTTTCTAAATTTCATTTACTTTATATATCTTAGTGCTTAGACTTCAATTTGATGCTATATGTTTTATCCGCTGTTCGGTGCATTTAGACTAGAATTGAAGAGATTAAATGTTGATCGCTGCCAGCGCATTTAATTATAAATTTAAGGTGAATCATGTTGTAAATGTTTGAGCATATTGATGTTTGACGCACATTAATGGTTGATGCATTTATAATATTGAAATATATATGTAAGTATTTAAGATGATGAAGTTAGGATTTCGGGATTGGTTTATTATGAGCAAAATGTTAGAGTGTTGGTAAAAATTTGTATTTGAATGAAGTCTATTTTTAGGAGTAGTATAAATAATGTGATTGTTAATTTGAAATTACTTACGTAAAAATGTCGGTTTTGTCTATGAAACTACTCTATAATTTGTAAGTTCTAATTAGCAAGAGCTTGTACTTTAATTCTTAGTTTGGTTAAAGATGTAATTTAGATGACAATATTCCTAAACCACCCCCCCCCCCCCCCCCCCCCCCCCCACTCACACAATTTCATTCTTTTATTCTTTATTATTTAATTATTTAGTTATTTAATTCATTATTCATTATTCTTTCTCACTAACATATTATTAATGTTCCCTAATTTCCTTAGTTAAGAACGATCTCTATTTACCAATACTACATCTACACAAAAAGGGTTTAAATTGCATAATACTCGAATTGCGTGTTTAATTTAATGCGTAGTTTGACAATTATCACTTTTCTTGAATATTTCTCAATTCGGCTCTCAATGAAAGTACCAATTGTTGAAGTAAAAATCATACTAGCATGGAAAAGTCTTGAGAATCCCTACAAATAGCAAATAAGAGATAGTTAAAATTAAAATTGAAGCCCCGGGGGTTGTTCAACCAAGAATACTCTTGGTACTTAAGTAAGCTTTGAGAGAGAAATCATAAATATTAAAAGGAAGAACAAATTACATTGAAAGTGAAATGATCTTCACTCTTTATAGGGAAGTCTTGGAAGTCGCAGAACGTTCTGATTGATCGATGGATATTGTAATTATCTAGTAATTTAATATTACTAATAATTGTTTATTATTAAGAATAATTATGACAATTATAATAGTCTAATATCAATAATAATTATTCATTATTAAGAATAATGATAACAATTAATTCTCGAGGAGAATATTAATATTATTGAGGTTTTAACCAGATTAAATAATATATTTAATTGGTGAATATATTGTTTAATGTGTTGGTGTCTACGAGCTGTTAATGTCACTACTAGGGCAATTTGACATTATGTGAATTATGGCCACGTGAAAACTCCACAATTTTTTAGAGATTTTGGGTTCCACGTCCACAAATCTTAAAGGGTTTTTTTTTTTGGGGTGTAGATCTGGTGCCTTAGCTA